>JANHGB010040388.1:32445-42940 GCA_026283785.1 Coracopsis vasa | reverse complement strand
CTCTGGGCACCCTGTGCCAGCGCCTCAGTACCCTCACAGGGAAGAGCTTCTGCCTAAGAGCTCATCTCAATCTCTACTGTAGCATGAGGGAAGACTGAATGAATTCCTGTCTGAACAACTGACATTGTAAACATGCATTGTTTGATCCAGCTGCATGACTTTAAGACTAGAACTGAAATTGAAGGAAATAGATCATTATGTGAATCCTTTTCTCCCTCTCTTTACATCAAAGTTAAAATTAACTGCATTTGAGCTCTTCCTGTAGTAACAGTGCTACAATCTCCAAATTCACTTCTTTTTCCTGGAAGGATGAGAGCAGTTTCCAAGCTGCAGCTGAATCTGGAAGCTGCATCTTTCCAGATGTACACACACAACGCAGGGGAACAGCCTCATTCCAGGCAGCAGCTCTGCAACCACGGGTGAGGGTGCATGTGTCACTGCAGATCTCGGCACTCTTGGCTCTGATGTGGAGAAGGAAGAGAGACAAGCTCGTCATTTCACGTTAGTGCACTGTGTGAAGGAGGTGATGGGAAGAGGACAAGCTAACTACGACTTGTAGAGAGCCTGCTAAAAACTAAACCCATTTTGGAAAAATCTCTGTGTCACCTTCACTAGAAGGTGACACGAAGCTTCTTACTGCAGCAAGTAATCTACCAGGTACATCTGCATCAACTGATTGCATCTGCCTATGGCCAATATCCATTTGCTCACATCTAGATGTCATTACACAGGATTTATCCCATCCTTTCAAAGCAGACACTCAAGGGGCTGGGACCAGGCACATGCTTGGAGAAAGACTGATATGTCCTTATACTATTTTTGTATCAAACTCAGTAGTCTCAGAAGCCTAGAAAATAAAGAGACTGGGACTTCTTTCTCTTGCAATTAAAGTTTAGGCCCTTTCTGTCATCTCAGTGCAGGAATCCAGGACAAATCATCCTGATTATCCTTCTCTATGGAGCTCACACCTTTGCCAGTGCCTGCCTTGGATTCTTCTTGAGCTTTCTCTGTGGGGCAGACACTTCACCAGTCATGGCAAGGATTCTCCACTGTGGTGACTTCACACATGCAATGCAGGCCATGGTGTGATTTGTTTCCTTCCTAGGCTCAGCACTCACTGGTACCCACACCTGGAATGGACAGAATCCCTTCAGAGCTGGACTGGTTCACCAAGGTCCACATTGCATTTTCTGGCACATGGAAAGCAAAGTCTGAAGAAAATGGAAACAGATGGGACCTTTGTCTCAAAAATCTCTTGGCACAACAGGTCACCCCCACCCAAACCAGTATGACCTGACCAGCTATGCTCACATTGACCAGATCTGGTGCACCTTGATCCCCCCCCAGCCCTTCTAGCTCCAATCGGGTAATAGTCCCGGTGCTGCACCGCTCGTGTTGCCAGTTCCTCCTCTGCTACCTTATCCCAGACAGCAAATACAACTTCTACACGCGCAAGAGTTACTGCTCCCGTTCCCGCTCACTTTTCACTGCTGTTTTGTCCTGCCGCTCCTCAGGCTGCGTCTCCTCTCATCTCCAGTGCTCACTAAGAGATAGGGGCGCATCTTATCCCTCCCATAAAGCGTGGAGCCGCAATGAGCGGCTGCCGATCCCAAGGGAAGCACTGTCCAAGCGGTCCCACTCTCCCCTCACTTCCCTCCGCCGCCTCAGGCACTGCCCGTCGCCCCGCCCACCCACCGCTGCGGCCTCTCTGATTGGCCAGCGGGTGAATCTCAGCGGGCCACTCTTCACCACATAAGGAGCGGCGGGGCCGGCGCGGGCCTTATTGCCCGCCCCCAGCCCGGGCGCAGCGCGGCTCGGTGGGGCCGCCTCGTCCTCTTCAACGCCGGGACAGCGGCGGACGAGGCTCCGCTCCCCGCCAGGCCATGGCCGAGCTCAAGTCGTTGGGCGGAGAAGCGTACCTGGCGCTGCCCCCGGGGTACGGCCCGTCCGCCTTCGCCTATGGGGCTGTGCGCGGCGGTACGGAGGGCCCACGGGGAGCCTATCCGGGCGGCGGCGGAGCGGACTTCCATCCCGGAGCGCTGGGCAAGTCGGCGGAGAGTAGCGGCGAGCAGAGCGGCGACGAGGAGGACGGCTTCGAGGCCGCGGTGAAGGGCGGCGCGGGCTTCGAGCGAGAGGGCAAGCTGAAAGGGGGAGCCCTGGGTAAGAAGCCGAAAGAGCAGCGCTCGCTGCGCCTCAGCATCAACGCGCGGGAGCGGCGGAGGATGCACGACCTGAACGACGCGCTGGATGGGCTGCGCTCCGTCATCCCTTATGCCCACAGCCCCTCGGTGCGGAAACTCTCCAAAATCGCCACCCTGCTCCTGGCCAAGAACTACATCCTCATGCAGGCGCAGGCCCTGGAGGAGATGCGGCGGCTGGTGGCCTACCTGAACCAGGGCCAGGCGCTGAGCGCCCCGCTGCCCGCCACCCTCAACCCCTTCGCACAGTCGGCCGTGTACCCCTTCAGCGGAGCGGCCTTGCCCGGCTGCCCCGAGAAATGCACTGCCTTCACAGGAGCCGCCTCCCTCTGCAAACACTGTAACGACAAGCCTTGACTTCTGCCTTCTGCGGGCTTTCGGGGGGTTATTTTATTTATAATTCGTTTTTTCTGTGCACTTTTCTTTCCACCACCATCAGTTAAGTCTGGGTTTTCTTTTTGCTCGCTTCTCTTAAAACACCCCTGTCCCCACACCCCATCTGGAGATGTTTGGCAGTTTATGTGGACCCCAAAAGCACCCGCTTACAACTTTTAGCTCCCCCTCCACACATGCAACTCCATCTGTAGAGTCATTTCCTTCCCAGCCTGTTAGTGGACTGTGAGCGTAATGTTGCTTTTCTGCTTGCTCTGATCTGCAAAGTTTCTGAGCAGTTTCTAAACTAAACTATAGGAAAACAGGGAGAGAGATTGGTCTGGAAATGGAAACCTCAGCGAGTTCTCTTTGGCGTGATCATCCTGTGTTAAAAAATAGCTTAAAAGGAGGGAGGGAAGCAAAATCCAGCTGCAAAACTATGCAATGATTCAGAATCATGGGGGTGGGGGGATGTAGCCTGCTCGGATTGGACTGCACCCACAAATCCAAATGGAAATGTCATTTGGTCAGCTTTTGGGAGGGGGAAAAGTTTGGTGCTCTTGGTAAAACTGTAGATGCTTCAAAAAAAGATGCTTTCTTCTTTTTTTTTGGCTCTTAAAAAGAAAAAACTAGCCTGTTTTTGAACTGAGAGGAACCTGTGATTGTATCTAACGCTTGCTCTTTGCCTGTTTCTCAGCTTGGTGAAGTTTTCCAGATGATTTTCCAAAGTCATTGCTCATCATGATAAAAGCAAAAGGTCACTTAACATATTTATATGTATTTATAATAAATAAAAGACATGAATAACCACTTTCTCTGTCCTACTGTCTCTAAAGCCAGCTGGCAGTCAAAGCAAAACCCCTGCTGAAGGAAGGTAAAGCGGAGACGGTCCTTTGCAGAGAAGCAGCATGGTGAAGTTAGGTGAATGATGGGAATACTTGGAAAAAGCTTGTGAACATTCAGCTCCTCATCAGCAAGGATTTGATTTTTCTCCAGTTTCGCATGAATCGTGAGCACACAAATGTTCTTTATGCCTGACACTTAGAGTTAAGTAGGAAGAGATTTAGCTTGTGTATTTTGATGCCTGTGGGAGAACGCTGTGCCCTGGAAGTGGTGTTTGAAAGGGGATATTGTAGCATCAAGTTTAGCTCTGTGGACACCCATGTAAGTCGTGGCTGGGGAGGAAATTGCTTAAAGACTCTGCTTATCCCTTTGGCTTGGTTTTCTGTTATATCCACAACTTGACCCTAGACTTACGTGTGGGGTTTGGGCCACTTAGTATCATGCCTAAACTAATGATGTCTAGCCAAGTATTGGCTGTGTTAGTACAAGTTACACAGTGAATCCCTCACTGGCAAAGTTACGGATGTTGCTTGTATTGGTTTAATTTGATTTTCTGGTTTATGATGTCTAACGCTTTGGTGCCTTGTATGCTTCACTAATCACTATATAATAATAGTAATAATTAAGGTGCATCCAGTGATTTCTGTTCAGATTGGAATACCCACCCAATGTCAGAGCAACCGCATAAACTGGTACAGTCGCAGCCTGAGGGGCTGGAGCTGTCCGTGGCCATTTGTGTTAGGAGTGGGGTGTAACTATTTAGGGTTATTAAACCAATTTCCATGCCTGTCGCTAGTGTTATGCTAATGTGAAAAGGACTGCCATCCCTCTAAAGCTGCTTGTCCGTGGCATTTCATTTTAATGAATACATTTCCAAAGGACTTTTTGTGTTTGGAAAACCAAGTGCGTGATTAAGCCTTGTTCATAAAGATGGATGTTTAAAACTGGTTCCTGTGTGTTTCCAGTTTTATATCTTCATTTCTTTTTCACAGCATAGTTTTACAAACAGTTTTATTTATTCCATAAAAGCAAATCTTAAATACTCTTTCAAAGGCATCTGATGAAGCAGAAGCTGACCAAAACCCCTGCTGAAGCAGAAATGACTGGAAACTGCAAATCAGCAAAGGTCATTTGCTGACTGAGTTGTTGTTAGATAATAGTTGGGAAGAAAAAAAGGTCAGTTTAACAGAGAATCGTGAGGTTCAGGTAAATGTTCATTACTTATGATTAAAATTATCGAAGATTGAGCACTTGGGAATAGTTAAATGAAGATCAGTTTAATTGTTCATTTTTCACCAAAACTGAAATACTTGGAGAATAAAGTATTTAACAGCTTAATAATAAATATGAGTTGAGTTTGGGTAAAGACTTGCACTGGTAATAATGAAATTTAGAATTGCTTCTTTCTCAAATCAATATGGGAACAAATGTGGCTTGCTGATTTTAGAGCCTAAAAGAAGTCTTCACAGCCTTAGAGACAAGCTATTTTTGGAACAATGGGGTTTAGTATTGTGATGGTTTAATTTTTTCCCCTATAATTTACACGAGTAAAAAGCTTCCTCCTATTACTGTATCTACCTAGAATCCTAAAAATACACCTTTAGAGAGTCCTTGGAATATGTGGGAGCCCACTTTGAATTAAACAATCTTGGAAGGCTGAACATGGAATTTCAAATGTAGGAGATAAAACCTGCATTAAAGAAAACTTCGATAGGAAAAATAGCAAGCTTGGGTGTCCAAGTATTGTTAAAAGGCTAGGTGTTAAAGAAGAAATGTAGAACTTAGCAAAGCAATGCTAAAGGAACTTGTAAATCATGATTGAAGTCGACCTTAAAGTACAGGGGAGTTAATTCAAAGGTAAAATATCCAATCATAACTTTTGCTGCAATGAACATGTTAATATTAAACTAAAACTTGCCTGACTTCTCAGTTAATCTGAAAGTTCGGAGCTGTGAGTTGCTGCTACCCACCACAGCACAGACTTGTAGGATTTTACCTCTTCTCACTCAGTTGAATCCCATGCTGAGCCCGTCGCATTCCCCATTGACAGGAAGGATCTGTGTTGATGTGGTATACGCTTTGTGCTGAGCTGCTGCTAAAACCACTGCCAAGGGAATACCTAATATCACTGGAAAGATGATTTTGTTGGGAGGGGATGCACCAGCGTCTGCTTATTGTGTTTGTGTGTGAGGTATGGTTTCTAACCTTGCAGATGTGCGTGGTTATCCTGAGGATGAGATCCTGTAACCCGTTATTGGCTTTTCCCCTCCTCTGGCATATGAAAAACAACTTACTTTGTGTACCATGTAAGGTTTTAAGTGTCTGCTTCCAGTTGATGTTTGAGAGAATATTAAGGAAAGACTTCAAAATGCTGAAGGTCTTTTTATTTCTGCTTAAATGTTCGTGTTATGATGCCCGCTTCTTTTTCTTTCCAAGAAGGATTTATGGTGTATGCTGAGATGGAACTGAAATACAGATCATGTGTTCTAATGTACTCATTATCCTGGTATGTTCATACTCTGAAGAAAACATAATGCCTACTTTAATTAAAGATAATATATTGTTTTCTAACTTCACTTAGTTTTTCTTTGAACTGCAAGAATGATCAGCATGAGGTGTTACAAGGAGAGAAAATGCTCCACTGTATATTACTATTTTTTAAGCTGCATAATTCTACTCACTAACCAAAACTAAGGTTTTACTAACCAGTATACATAACCTTACCAATAGGGAGCTGTAAACTGTTATCAGTTTGCACTGGGTCAGTCGAGATTTAACATGAGCAGCCTTGAGCTTGCAAGGTAAAATCTTGTTTAACCAAATAGAGGGAAGCAACAGGTTTGAAGATGGAGGGCCAGGAAGGTGATTGTCTACTTCAGACACCAGCAAAACCTTAAATCAGTTGGAGTTCCTCAAAAGAAGCCGAGAGCCATGTGGTTTTCCTTGTTCTTTAACCCATATAGCTGATATTCTGACATGCTGTCACCGTATCTGACTATTGCTGCATGCCGAGCTTGTTTCTGTGCCTTTAGAAACTGGTCTGTGTTCTCAGATAATTTTTTGGAGTTGTTCTTTACATGTATATATCTATAATTTCCATTTAAAAATTGTAGTTGGCATTTTACAAGGGTAAAATGTATGTAGGATCTGATCCTGCGGCTGGTTTACTAATTGGCAGCATTTCTGGTGCTAATAGTGACAGCAAGATGGGGCCTGATGCCGCAGGGCACAGTGGTGGTTTCTGAAACCAACATAATGCTGCCTTTAAGAGGCTCCAGAGGACCAGAAAAATCTGTACAAGCTTTATCCCTTTACCGTATTAGCCTTGTAGCATAACTGTAAGCGTAGGGCACGATGGATAAAGCCCTCACTTAAAAGCTCTCAAGGTTCTTGAGACCAAACCTGCTTATTGCCAGCTCAGCAGCGAGGGAGCCATCCTGTGTGTCCTGCAAGGCTGTGTTCTCACCAATGGCAGGTTTCTAGTTGTTTTCCACAACTCGGATTATTTAGCTTACTATTTAGGAGAGCAAAGCTGAGCATTCAACATTGCGGGTATCCCTCCTGTTCCTATAATGTGTTCAAACAAGTGTGTTTCCTTAAAATTAGAGGTTGGACTTTGCAGTGTTACCAACATGTATTTATATCTATGCTTGTTGTCTGCCATGTGAATTATGAGCAGAGAAATCACTGCTCTGGTCTCAAACAAGTGAAAACACATTAAAAGAATACTAGAATATACCAACCACTATTTTTAATTGTCAAAACCACTTTTACTTTGTTATCTGGCATTTGATAGACTTCTGATTAGTGTTGCACAGTAGAAAAGTTGGGGTTTTTGTGTTCGCTAATCCCGATTAAGGCTAGAAAACACTCTTGATTACAGTAATTTTAATAATGTAAATTTGTGATTTGTTCTTTAGTCTTTAATCCCCTTTGGCATTCTGTTCAAAGGGAGATGAAAAATTCAGGGATTTATAACGTTGAAATCAGTCATTCCCTGGATGCTTCTCGGACAGTTTTCCTTCTACCTGAAATAAAAAATACTCATCGGGTAATGAAATATTTTGCTATGAAATTAGAAATGTTTGCATGGGGTTTTTCTTTAGAAAACAGCTTAATGTCAAGCATTTTCTCTTTATAATAAAGTGTATGTGTGTAAGAAAATAGAAACAAATATCAAAATGAAGATTGTATTTGAAATCTTCATCATTTATTCAGATGGTTTGAAGTAGGATTTTCACTATGAAATTGTCATCTTTTCATAGTCAAAATTCCCATTCATTTTTACCCATTACCTCAAATTGTTACATCTATTTGTATTTATGAATACATACAGTTTTAAAACAATCCAGTTCATTTTAGTGCTCTTAGCTTCATTTAACAGTGAAATTTCAGTTGATGTTTATTGCTGAAATGCTGAACAGTTTCGAGCATAACTCTCAATTTCTTTCAGGCCAAATAGATTAAGATAAAATGTTAGTGCTAAATTCATTTGTAGAGATATTTAGCAAAGTTATTTCAGATATAAAAAATGTGTGGTTTTATTTTGTTGCTATACTTAAGTGAGTGAAATTTGCAGAACAAAGACTTGTAGACTATAAATGACATATGTGATGTCTTACACAATGGAGGAGAACATGATGGTTTTTGAACTCCCTGCCTCAGTGAAACAGTTAAAAATACATAATTTCATTCTTATTTAACATTATTTTAATTTTCAAGTCTTTATTTTCATCAGTGATTCATGTTTGTTAAAATCTGTTTTGTTAATGCCATTTATGTCTGCTTTATTTCTATTTCCCTGTGCTAACACTAATGTTTTGTGTGTTTATGTACATCGATACGGACTTGCACTATGAATATAACCCAACCTCCCTCAGCTGCCACTGGGTAAAAAAAACCTCTCTGCTCTTTTGCCTTAAGTATTTCAAAGGGAAAAAACATGGCTGAGCAAAGAACCATCACCCCAGTTTTTCCTCCAAGCCCACTTTTGTCTAAAGTAATGAGGCCATAGTCAGTTGGCTCCAAGGAGCGTTGTGATTTAGTGTGACGTACAGTGAATCATTGCAGATCCATTCGGACTGCATTCGTTATTTTAATGAGACAGAGGCAAATCTGGTTTTTTGGCCGCAAACCTTAGGATGCAAGCATAATGTGAAATGTTTGTTGATTGCCACAAGGCAACTGACATTATGGATTTTTATTGCTATCGTTATAGGGTTTAAAACTCACCACTTCCCAAGATATTTAGCCCTTTTTTCCCTCCCTGCAAATGACAGGGCAGTTACAGTGCTGACATTAAAAAGCAAAAAGCTCATCTATTTATTTCCTGCACTTATTAAAACCTTATGCTGCATCCTAGGGTCTGCACTGGGTTGTTTCATTCCCGCTTTCCCAGAGGAGCAGGAAATCCCCTACCGCAACGCGGTCACCCAAAAAAGGTCACATTCAGTTGGGCGACAGCAGCACTAGGTCCCCACCAGCCGTTGCTTGATGTAGTATGAGAAATGACACTGAGGCGGGCATATCTCTGCACAAACAGTAATCACAGTAATGGTGTTCATTGGAATTTACTACTGCTCAACTTTTCTGGAGTCTGGAGTAATGTTTCCTCTTCTGTGCTACCAGTAAAGAATTTATTGTGCTTGTAGCTGCCTTCAGGCAAGCGGCAGTCAATTTATAAGAGAAAAGCTTCCAAAATCAGGCTACACTGATAAATGTGGGTGTATGGGCAGGTGTGTTTGTGTAAAATGCATATCCATGGGCAGGATATGTTGATGCATGTTTATAATGTCTTCAGGTATATTGCACGTGTGCCTGATGGAGTGTTTCTATCATTGATTTACCTGATTTGTCTCCTTTCCATCAGTTGGTGGTGGTTTATGTTTGCATAAAGCTTTGTACATCATTTAGTGTGAGGTGTCCCTGCCCATGGCAGGGGGATAGGAACTAGATTATCTTAAGGTCCTTTCCAACCCTAACCATTCCATGATTCTATGATTTGATGGTAGCACAGGCAGTGTCATTGCATAAAGACCTCTGCTCTCCTGGAAAATTGCTTTGACCTGTTCAACCTGACAAACCCATGCGTATCACTGTTCATCCTTTTGGTTTACCCCTAAAATAGCCAGAAATGATGTTTTGAGACAAGACAGGGTGTTGGTTTCTCATTCTGCCTCTGGCAGCTTTGCAGTGAGAACAGCAGAGAGCCAGGTACCTCCTTGCTTTTCCTGCTTTCCAAATGCTTGCGTCTTATTTTTATTGATATGCTAAAGGTAAATGTCCTGCCTGGCGCTCCTCACAGAGATGTCACGAAGAAATCCTTATGCCTCCTATTTGAGAATTGAATTATCTTAAGTGTGTTTTATCTCCTGGCAGCTTCAGTGTAAAGCAGAGCACGCAGCTGACAGCCATAGTGGGTGCGCTCCGTGTTTACAGCAGAACTGGGGCTGTAGGGGAAAAAGATGAGAATCTCTTGCCAAGTGTTAAAATGGCTGCTGACTGGGAGGCCTCTGGCTCAGTTTTGCATCCTTTCCAATGTCCAAGACAATAGAATTTTACTCCTAACAAGTTTTCCCCCTTTGGCTTTTTCCCCTTTCTTGCCTCAATCTGTTTCCTGGAAGATTTGAGGACAGAAAACACTTTAGTTACAGGAGCTCTATTACTTCTAACAGTCCTTTTCACAATTGAATGTGGCACTGTATAGAATAATCTTGGTACAAGAGGGTTACACAACATAGGTAAGCTTATTTCTGTGTGGCCTGACTCGTCTTTCAAGTGCTTGCTTGTCGCAGCTCTAAAATACCCTTTTTTCTTGGGGCAGGGGGGTGGCTGTGCAGCAAAGAGCATCTTTTCTCAAGTGTTTCTCTCTTTGCAGACATTCGAGGGTCTGTTTTACATCATCATAATCAAAATCCCTTCTCAGACAAGAGATTTTCCTCTCCTTTTCGAGCTCTTGTGTGCACTTGTTAGGAGCAGATTGCTTGTTGAAGGTCTAATTCTTGCACATCATCCCCCCTGTAAATGCTTCTGCCCTCGGTGGGATTCTGATCCGGGCTCAGACAGAATGGTTTCTATATCAA
>JANHGB010040388.1:15992-32345 GCA_026283785.1 Coracopsis vasa | reverse complement strand
ACGAGCACTTGTACAATTGAAGAGTCCATGAGCAGGAGCAGGAGCAAGGCAGCAGGGGACCACTGTGCAATGCTGGGGAGATGTATCTGGGTGGCCAGTCTGGTGTGTTGCTGGTCCTGCACCTGACCCTTGCCACTCACTGAGCATTTCCTTTCAAAAGAAATAACTATATTTGGTGTGTTTGACAAGCAGAAAATCCTTTCTTTTTTAACCTATCCTGCCAAAGAGACTGACTCATTTTTCAAGATCAGTTTTGTACTGTACCTTGATGAAAGCAATAATAGAAAGAGAGGGAAAGAAGACAAAATGGCCAGACAGGTGTCCTGCAAATCTTAATTTTATTTTTTTTTTCCTTTAAACAGTATCTTCATAGAAATTTGCCAATTTAGCACACAGTCTAAGATGACTTAAGCAGGTTTAACATGATCAGCTTTCGTTTAGTTACCACTATTTCTTGTGCCAGTTTTATCTCTGAGTAGTATCAGGCTTCTGGAAGGAATATAATGATACAATTACTCTGTCAACTTGAGTGAGGTAAATACTGATCCATGAGCTAATGACTTACTTCAGGGCAGGAAGACTCCCACGTGACTTTGGGAACAGCACTGGCAATGTTTTAATCCTTCAGATACGTGAAACTAGGGATCGAGGGTGCAAATGGATATAACACTGAGATTACGGGCTTTCTGTTTTCAAGAGAATGGAGTTCAGTGCAAGACTTTGGCCTTCTAACTGAGCTGAGTAGAGACACAGCTAGTAACAGACTGGGGCTTTCACTTCAGCTAGTCTTATGCCTAGCTGTGTATTCAGTATCATCGATGACACTAGTAGATGAACTACAACCCCCTTGCAGAATTTTATATGAATAAATGGTTTCCATATTCTCATTATTAATGATTATCATATATAATGCATACTGGTTTCTTAAAGTATACTGAATAGTTAACCTTTTACCTTGATAAATCCCAATTAACACACATTTCTTATCCTAATGTACCCAACTTAGTCCTTCACTCTACAGACACAGGTTGTTCAGGATCTTGTGTGACAAATTCAGTATCTCCCTTAGACAAATATTGAAACTCTTTACAACCCTAAACCATTGCTAACATTTTCTGGTTTTGCCTGTGAATAACAATATCCAAGGCTGGTATATTTGACCAACTTTCAGATTTAATGACAAAACTTTTAGACAGCTTCACTGAAGAGAAAGTTGTTTCAGTTGAGCTATCTCTGTGTCCCAAATAGTATTGAAAGCTAAAGCTGATTCCTTTAATATGGGCTAGCGGTAATGTCTGCTCATGTTTCTCTGTTGAAGGTGTACCATGAAAGTCTTCCTTACACAGTTGTCATATCTTCTCATTTATTCCAAATACAGTTAGAAATGCTATTTACCAGGTGTTGGCCCACAGCGCAAACCAAGTGTGAAGGAGAAGACCGCCTCGTCTCCATCAGACACAGGCATTTTCCATGCACCTTTGCATGCTTCTGTATGTTACTCAGTTTCTTAGAGCAAAATCGTATTGTCTGCAAGAGACAATATCTATCTAAATGGTTAAATCATTTGTGACCCTATAGATATATGTTTCTGATGTGCATTTCCATGCATGAAAATGAAATGCTGGATGCATGCATGACTGCATTGTTTGAGGCAGGTACTGCTGTACATTTATGAGTTAATCCTAGAAGAGCTAAGCATTTCCAAGTACATCAGTGCTGCTTCCTTATAAAGTCTGATGCTTCTTTATAGTTCTTTAACTTAACTTAGAGCTCTGTGCACCCAACCACTAGCATTAAGAATAGCACTGCCTATGTCTGTGACTCACATTGGAGAACTCCAGATTTTCAGGTAGTGTGCATTTTCTTTTTTAATAAAGTACACTGGTTTATCCCTAGCAAATAGTAGTGATAAAACAATTAGGTAATCTTTGTCCAGAAAATTTTACAGGAGATCTTTGGACAGATAAATAATGGTAGTTTCAGTGCCTTATGGTGAGTGCATGAAAATCGCTATGTTGAATGCCTTTGTATCATGTTGATTCACCATGTTGTGATTCTGTTTTTTCTCAAGAGCATCTTGGAAGGCCCTTTCACAGTTCCTAACACAACAACAAAACTTTGAAACCCAATTTCTAATGTTTAAAGTACACCACCTCTTCCTTTTAATCAGGAAAAATCCCATGTCTCACTATTGTCCAAAGTGCTCTTTTGTAATAGTCATCACCAGTCTCAAACTGAGACAGCGTATGATACTCAAAGGATGAAAGCAAAGTCATATAGCAACCCTACTACAAGAACTGGCTGCCAATCAGTAGGAATGTCAGAGAATAACAGATCTATTTGGTGCTTTTCATGACCAAGATGATATCCAGTAAAAAGAAAGGTTAAACTAGCAACAGTATTTTTTTGTCCTTCAAGTGAATTTTCCTGATTTTTTCATTTCTTCCTCTCCTCAGAGCTCCAGAACAGCTCGTTCCGAGGAAGACCGAGACTCACTGTGGGATGCCTGGGGCTCGTGGAGCGAATGTTCACGCACTTGTGGAGGAGGGGCTTCGTATTCACTGAGACGCTGCCTGAGCAGCAAGTAAGTGGGTGAATGGTTTTTACATTACTGATGGGAGAATTCAACTTACTCATATGTGTCAGACCATAAGAAATAATCAGTTGAGGTCTTGAGCTAACCTGAAATTTCCAACTCAGTGTCAAAAAATTATGGTAGCATGGTTCATTATTTATTCAGGCAAGCAGCCAACATGTTTGATAAGGCAACACCCTTTTAAAATATAGTGAGAACCTATGGAGATACAGAAGTTGCTTGGACAGCTTGCAAGGCTGCCAGCTACTGAAAAGTGAAACTCACTACAATTTCACTATTTAAGCAGTAAGACTTTTCACACTTGTACCAGATTACAGCTAATTCACTTGGTTTAGCCCCCCACTAAAACTACGCTGAACCTATGAAAGTATCAAACAGACCCAACATAGCATCCTGAGCTATATAAGAAAGAAGGATAATTCTGCTGAGGCTATCTTAAGAATTAAATTTCAGGCAGGATGTCTTCCATACCAGCAAACCCTCCCCAGCAGGCAGAAGCAGAATGGCCCAGTACAAAGGTGAATTCTGGGTACCCAGACAGCCATCTGAGATTTCATTTCCCCCTAGTTACTAGCTTGCAATAGAACATGAACAAGCCATTTGACATCATTTCCACTCTGTGGTATATGTAAATTTTGCCTGCAAAATATTTCCAGCAAATATTATTTCTGTCTACTTTACCTGCAGTAAACATGGTATATGTGATGTTAACAGATTTCTGATAAAGAATAGGAAGGAAAAGTCCAGACCCAATCTTTGTGGCTTACTGCCATCTCTGATAATCTTATATATTATAGTGTAAGAAATGTAATGCAATTTTCCATCCTTCCATATTTCTTTCGTATTTTCTTTCATGTGCTTATGAAACTGTTCTTAATAAAACAATACACTCTGAATTGTTTCCTATGTCTGACATTTTAAAACGTGATGCTTTTTAGTGAGGACAATAAACAGCACAAGCCATTGAACCATAAGATCAGAATAGAATATTCTGTTCTTTAGCTTTATCTGTGGACAGTTTGGAGTCCTAGTTTCAGCAATTATTAGTGCACGAAAGTCTGCTGGAAGGAGAAAAGATAGGCAAAGACATCTACTGAAACCAGTGGAAAAAAAGATATTTTTCTATTCCATTCCATGGAAATAAAAATGCAGTAATTTGGGTTTTAAATGTGGGGACAAATTGTCATCCCTTGTTAGTTCCATTGTAAACAGTGGGTTTGCAAACACTTTAAAATCAGGAATTTCTGTAATAGGAACTGCCAGTCCTTTTCAGAGTTGGGAAAATAAGTGACTTTCTGTATGTTCCTTTAATGTAAACATGAATCGAGACGTATCAGGAGGTCTGGGGAATCTGAATAATACAAGAGCTTGCTGACTACACCTCTGCTCTCTCACTGAGAGCTGTTTGTAGAGGGGAAAAATCTTGGATCCCCACAACACTAGCAGTAGTAGTAGTCATAGTGTTCTACAGTATGTGAGTATAAACCACTTCCTCTGGGCAGGGTCTCCTCATCTGTTTCTTTTTGATTCTTATACTATTCAGGATGTCCCTGAAGCTACCCCACTGAAACAGGGAATAAACTCATAAATCACATAGTACTCATTTCTCATTGTCCCATCGGTACACGAGCAATGGTTCCTGCCTTAAGAAACTAAATGCAAATTTTGACCCATTCAGACATGGAAGACCCATGTCCAGGACAGGATGCAGGGGCTTTATTAGGTGCACAACTCCTGCTAGTTAGTAAATAATAAACATCAAAATTTGTCCTGGAATCAGCAGAGTACCAAATGTGTGATAGTTTTAACTTTTTCCTTGTCTGCATGCAATTGCTAATTAAATAAAGGTTTTAAATGACTAATGTATGCACTAGGCAAACATTTTAAGTCACTAAGAAAAAGGCACAGAGGGAGCAGGGGAAGAAATCCAGACTTTGAAGGTTTGCAAATAAGCCTGTACACATGAGTATGTCAAACCTCGCAAGTTTAGAACAAAATGTCCACCTCTCTGGGACAATTTGGTGATTGGTACAGTTTATCCTTGTGTTTGCTGTGTTTAATTTAAAGTCAGCATGAAGGAAGATACTAAATGCTTCTGGCAAATGAAAACTGGCAACACATTTAGATGTTTTGGAACAAATTAATCCTGAACATTTCTCAACCTGGGAAGAATGTTCATAATGTCTTCTATCTTTTAGTTCTGTATGAGGTGACTTTCAGGCCATTGCATGAAAAGAGACCCCAGTGCCTCTGCTTTGAAGAAATGCAAACACTAATTGTCCATTCCTAAACACTATTAGTGTATGCAGCAAAATAAAGGAAACCAGCTTTCTTTCCAGCTTTTTTTTGCCAAAGTTATGTTAGTGCTTGTGTTGTTTGTTTTGGGAACATGTTTTGTGTTAGGCATTTGCAGCTGTGATGAAAGAATGGAAAGTGTTACTGAGAAATTTTATTTTCTAGTATTTTAGATGGCAAACATGTAAGGGTAGGGGCTGTTCAGCAGTACATTTCATTAGAACAACTCATCTTGATTATGCTAGGGACATTTAGCATGACAGTGATATATATAAACATAAATATTAAATATAAATAAATATGACAACCGAAGTCGTCAGCCCAAGTAAACCATGCGTTCTGGTATCCCATACTGACAGCAAGAAGCACAGGGTAACTCTGGTGGCAGAATAAGCCCCAGGAAAATAAAGTTTTGCTAATTAGCAGTTAAAGACAAGGCTAAACCTCAAAGCATGAGACTTTTCATGCTCTTTGTTAGCATTAGCTTTTTATAACTTCAGATATTTTTGTTATTTACACAAAAAGACAGACCCCCTTTTGATATTACAGTTGTTTGCCTCAACTCACTTGGAAATTAATCTCCAAAGCTAATTATGGGTGTATTCATAAAGGAGCTTGAAGGAGTATTTATTTCTATCATTCCAGAGTTTTGCCCTTCAGTTTCAGGGTTGGTTTAAAAGGTGTTTGCCCATGGACACGCACTGACTTGAGTGAGTGGCTCTCAGTATCTGAATTCAGATGATCTTAGCTTGCTGCTGTCCTAAATAAGCCGCCCATCACACTGCCTCCTCGGCAGCATCCGCGCTGACATTTCTCTTTCTCTCTCAGCACACTTGGGGTCTCTGGGAAGACTGAGCCTTTATTGTGGCAGTGGTGTCACCCAAGTCACCTCCTGGCTCCTTCTGCAGCAGTGATAGCCAATGGGAAAGGAGGTGTAGCTTCATCTTGGCTATTTGCTAGCAGTCTCCTGCTGCTACAATAGCCTGAGGCGACTTGAACCTACCCTGGGGACCAGCCAGTCCCCAGCTGCTTCCAGAGTGGAGAAGCATAAAGGTGGCTTCAAGCCACCTTTGTTCTCCAATCCTCGTCTTGCACTGAGTGCAGTCAAGTCAGAGGGGAGAATCTGGGCCAGAGCTTATGAAATGCTTTGCTACAGAAACATGCCCTCACTGCAAAATGCAGCTTTCTGGTTCTTTGAGCTCCTGTCTCAATGCCCTTCACTTCTTGCCTTGCAACAAGGAAAGATGGCTTTCTCTGTGTCTCTGTCACCATTTAAGCCATAGGCTCCTACCTCAGAGAGTCCTTCACAAACCCGGTGACCCCAGTAAACAAGGCTGATACATGGTGGGAGGAGGAGGTATTATCACTGTCTGCACAACTCTGTTTTTATTTCTACAAGGAAAATGGGCACTTTTAACAGGGATTCTTTTTATTCATATCCTCACATCCCTACTTCAGCCAGCCTGTGGTTTTGAACCAGCCCCAGTTTGCTCTCACTCATGTGGAGGTGATTATACTTACACACCTGTAATTCCCAGTTAAACACTCAACTTTTGGTCTTCCTACCATGGAGTTAATCCATTTCCAGCACTAATGTTTCACAGTATTACTCTCCTGACGTCAGGGACCCTTCTCATTGTCAAATGAGACAAGTGCCAGGCTCATGAAATTCACTTTTTGTGATGAGCATCATTTAGGCAGTCAACTTCTGGCACTTCATTTCAATTCTCTGGCCCTTCCCATAATTTCCTGTGTAATGTCCAACATTGCTGACAGCACACACACACATTTCTGCTGGCTGAAACACTTTTAGTGGCTGGTTTTAGCTGTCCAACATGTAATAACTATTTTCATTTACCCAATGGCATTGAAGACTCTGCAAAGCAATAACATGAGGAGTGATGCGGTCAAAAGGAGACAACCCAGGTGATCAGGTAAGGCACAGAAGATACTTCATTCAACCCCAACAAAAAGGTGTGTGTCTGCTCATTTGCTGAGCATCACAGGTATGTTCCACAGAATGTAACTCTCATCAGGTCCTGCAGCTGTAATAATGCTCATCTTTTGCACTTTAATATCATCTAAAAGCTCCTTCAAGGGGCTGCAGGTTTAGGTTTGGCCAGCAGAAGGTGGCACAGCCTCAGTGATGTGAGGGGCATCTGCTCACACAAGAATGCCCCATAACCAGTATGATCATGGCAAAGGCTGGTTTTTCTTGTCACAAATCTTCTGATGACTCTGGAATGTCTTTCACCCTGTTTGCTACTGGCCTATGTTTCATTCACCACATTATCTGAGCTGCCAGCCTGAAACCCTATTTGAGTTAGACCAAAAGCTTACTCTGATCTTGATGTCAGTTCAGATGTGGTTTTACCCTGTATTTCATTTAGTTCAGCTGTTAAATTTAGAGACAGGTACACCCCAAATAGAAGGCACAGGATAGTGGAGTTTAACCCAAATATGGTTACTATTGAGATAAAAGCATGTATAGCTTGAGATAGACTGAAGACCCTCCGTTCACATAAACTTGGCCATCACAACTCAGTGATCTCGCTTCCTAGTATCTCTTTAAATGGCCACGGACAGAGCAGACAGAGTACCTTCATTCATTCATTCAGGAGTTGAGAAGTGGAAATTACATGTCTTTCCTCTTCATTTTCTCTGGGAAAATCTTCTGACTAATTTATGGAGTAGTTAATCTGGTTTCGCACGTGTGTGGGTAAATGGGCATGTCGTGTGTCTTTGCGTGCAGGAGGAAGAATCATTTCCTGATGGCAAGATAATGGAAACATATTGGGGGTGAGAGAAGGGTTTCATTAGGAAAGCAGAGCTTCACGAGGACGGTTCTTGCATATGAATCATGACTCATCTGCTCCAGCCTGAAAAACTCACTGGGAGTCAGATTATTGTGCTTAACTCGACAGCTAAAAGTCAGACAACTAATTAAGCCTGCGCTGTTTCCATCCTGAAGAATAACAGATAACGGTTTCCCAAGGGTAATTCATGTCACTGTAGAATAGGTGGACAAGTCGCCTTCTGGGGATGCTTATCTCTTGACATTGACTGCAGAAGCTACACAGGTAGCTTAAAATAGATGCCTGGTTTTCAGACACATAAACACAGTGAGAGCAGCCCCTGTCTTACTGCCTAGTGCTAGAATTAGGACTTAAAACGAGAGCTTAAAAGGTTGCAGTTTCCTGGCAGTCAGAATAACCTGGCCCCAGTTAGAAGCAGCCCATCAGCAGTCAGAATAACCCAAGGCAATGTGAAATTAAAAGCAGGTTTAATTAAAGCTGCTGAGGGAAAGTGTTTATGTCTGTGGGAAGCAAGTGTGGTCACTAAATAATATGGGATAATAACAATGAAAGAGATAAATGAATAGGGGGAAATGGAGTGAATCATGCTGGCAAACCTGAGTTAGGATCTTAAAGTTGAAGCCTGCAGACAGTGCAGGACATGCAATGTTAATCCTACTGAAATGTAGGCTCATAGAATTGTTGAGGATGAAAAACACCTTTAAGATTGAGTCCAACCATCAACCCAGCACTGCCAAGTCCACCACTAACTCATGTCCCTAAATGCCACATCTACACATGTCTTAAATACCTCCAGGGATGGAGACTCCACCACTGCCCTGAGCAGCCTGTTCCAGTGTTGGACAACCCTTTTGGGGGAAGAAATTTTCCTAATATCCACTCTAAACCTCCCCTCGTGCAACTTGAGGCCATTTTCTTTCTCCCTATTGCTTGTTACTTGGGAGAAGAGACTGACACCCAGGCAAACTGAATTTATCACACAATGTATTTGAGGGGATGAGGTCAAATTTGTACTTCTTTGTTGCCCAGCAACTGTGAGCTGAGCATGGTGATGTTATTTGCTATAAGAAGGTGTTGCTCAGACACGCGTTCACAAACCAGCCAGCATGAGCCTAGCAAAAAGTCCTGATCCCATAGTTATGAACAGGAAGAAACCTCTTCACACGCAAGGTGGCATTTTGCACCTGAGAACACAGCAAATACTAATGCATTTCTGAAATGCATAGTACAGCACTGCATTATATGCTTACATCTGATTAATGTAATGTGAAAGTGGCCTAATGCAATATGTTATTTGTCCTGATATAGTCTGGAGCTTTGGTGAACAAACACTAAGGAAGCTGTGAAGCTGTCGTGCTTTGTAGAGGCTACTCAAAGGCTGGAGATTGAGTAGCTATGATTCTAGAATGCAATTGTGCTTTTAAAGCATCTCATTTCCCTGGGTGGAGCCTTCACAGACACCCAGAAGGTTGTTTAACTGATGTCCATAACTCTTCCCTGGTTTAAGTAGGGCAGCAGAAAGGGCACTGATCCACGATGCACTGTCATTTGCTATCAAGGCTTGACAGCAGCATTCCGTATGTATCTACTGGAAAATACTCTCTTAATTTCCCCTCAAACACAGGAAATCTGCCAGCCAAGATGTCTGCAAACTCTGGATCCAGTGATGGAGTGAGGGTGGGAAGAGCCATCCCTGTTAACCCGTGACTGCCGCATTTGTCATCCTTACAAGGACGTTAGACACAATGAAATGAGTTCTGGTGGAAGCCTGTGTCTCCCCGAAGTGGGCAAACGGTAGGTTAAGAGAAAGCAAATGAAAGGTAAGATTAATAGCATTTAGCATGGCAGATAGACTAGCAGTTTGCTAATTAAAGATGTTAGAACATAGAAGCAGCCAAGGATCAGTGGCTTTTAATGAGGATGTTGTAGGGTGATTTAGGTCTAATTTTCTGCTTAATAAGGCTGGTTTAAAAAGTAATTTTGTTGGGATGTGACTCTCCTAAACCTGTTCATTATCAGTGATGGGACTTCACTTCAACACTCCAGGAAACGTTGTGTTTAATTAATATTGTGTCGGCAAGTGGATATGCTGACAGATGAGAAAAAAATTGATGAAGAACTTTCAAGGACATTGACTTCATTACACAGCTTCATTATAGCCTGAATAACTGGCTAAATATGTCACTGGAAAGATAACGTGCCACTTTTAACTCTTCCCTGTGTGTTGCTCGTGTGAGTAAGCAAAGTGTATTTTCACACTAGCCACTATTGGAATAAAAACAACATCAAGGGATCAGTTCTACACCATGTTCTCATTGCATTCATTGATCTCTAACTGATGGTGAGCTGTTTAAAGCAAAATACAGTAGGTTACTTAACATGCATTCATCAGCCTTTTTACTTGAACAGAATAAGACTTTAGTAAGTGGCAGTCTTCACTATTGGGTAGTTTTATACAGCACCCCTGAGATAAGAGTAGAAACTGATTTAAAGGAGTTTTATTTCTTTGCCCAAAATAACATCCTGAGGTATAGTGATGGATTGATCAGTGTCTCGATGTAGTTGTTGATGGAGATATATTTATACCTGTTTGGTCAGTTTGTCAGCAGTACATTTAAACCCGTGATCATGTACACACACATACATTTACCTTACACATACGGGAAGCAAAATTAAATGTCCCAAAGGTTCTAAATACTTTGCCTTTACATGAAAGGGGATCAGTTTTAGCAGTCTGAGTGAATCACAATAGGGTTACATATAGGCAGGAGAGAGTGTCTTACCCTGCTATGGGAGCAGAGGGAGACAGGTCATTACTGTCACTTTACTTGAGCCAGGAATGCTTTCAGTATCTGCCATGCAATAATTTGGTACATGGGAAGCATCTCAAGCAATCTTCTTATCTCAGCTCAGAAGACCTACACAGGAAATACAGCCAAGATGATTTGTTTCAGGCTAGGTGATGTGACCCAAGTGGGACCTTAAAGACTTGGGGTCAGGATCCTCTGATTGCAAGTATTATCAGACTTTTTGCAGCAAGATAAAAAGGCTTCGAAGCTGATCTTTTAAACAGGGATTGGGAGAGGAAAAGAAAAGCACTGAGCACAGGGTCTGGAGCAGTGTTTACCTGGAGGACATAGAAAAGCATCCAAAAGGTGTCTGATGAGCTTTCTAGAGAAAAACAGGTCAAGCAGCAAACCGCTGACTTCTGGGTTTCAGTTGCTCCTTCTTTGAGAAATAAGGCTCCTTAAAGAAGGAAAGGAAGAAAAACAAAGATCAACCTTTGAAGCTAAAAGTAAAAGGAGAAAAGAATGTTTTCAGTCTTACTCATTAGGGATATTAGCCAAGAGAAGAGGGCCAGACAGGGGAAAGAGAAGAGGCGCTGACTGGAGGCGACAGCTGGAGTTTATGTGATGCGTCAGTTCTCTTTAACACCTCTATTTTGTGGCTGCTGTCACCTTCAGATGAGGACTTTTATAGAATGGGATTCACAAAAGCATTCTCCTGTATCAGCCCTGTTACACACCGGAGAGCTTTGTCCCCAGAGCACTATTTGCATTTACACTCACAGATGCAGAGAGACCAGCACACGAGAGTGTGTCTGTGTCTGCGCAGCCATGGGCATGTGTGTAACTTGGCCCTCACCCAACACCTTGAACTTTACCCATGTGCCAGCAACCATTAATAATGACTCATTATTTTTTTACCCTTGGTAATAAGGAAAGCAACACTCGGCCCAACTGTTCAATGAAAGAGTAACAGATAGCGTCCTGTCATCACCGCGAAGCTGAATCCGCTCCAGCACCTTATGTCTAGAGAAACTCAGTCAGATACCATCCCAGGTTTGGAAAAGAGGAAGGGACTAATGAAAGCTGTCAATCTCCACCCAGGTTGGCTGTGTCGGTACACGTGGAATGACCTCCCTAATGGGTAATTGCAGGATTAGAACCTCAGAGTTTAAGTATCGCGCAGGGACATCTGTCAGTGGAACAAGCCATTGCCTGGCAGTGGTGCGATGCTCTTAGACACTTAATATGGATCAGCCCATAGGAGAGAAGGTGCCTGGGAGCTGTGACACTGGTTAAGCCTGTGAAACATGCAGATCCCAAGAAAGTGACTGTAACTGTCCACTTGCAGGCACAGCTTCTGCACATGAGCATGGGAGGATGGTGTGCAGAGCCCACGTGTGCTGGGTACGCATCACCCTTCTCATGCATGCCTTGGGAAAGCAGGGACCTTGTTCCATAGAGGTAGCAAGGGCCACCCATTAAATGTGCCACTACAGATGCCATCGTCTGTGGTGGAATCATGCCTACTGTGTAGGACAACAAAGGCCAAATGAGTCCTAGATGAAAGCTCGAGTCATATCCAACTTGCCTCTCATGAATGCCCACCTTAAACACCATGGCGTCTTCTTTCTCTTGAGTCAGGATAGAGTCAGGGTCATGCAACTTTGGTAGCAGAAATGTTCTTAGTTGCTCATCTTCCAGCATTTTGGGTGGCATGACAAGCACAAACCCATAGGCATAGAGATCACCCAGTCCATTCCTTCATACTAATCCCCATAAATACACTATTGGCCAATAAGGGATTAAACAGCTTATAAATGAGGCTCAGGGCACTTACTGGTTCTGCTGATGGTGTCTTCAGTCATCTCCTGCATCCAGGCACATTGTCTTCATGGTGCCATCTCAGAGGGAAGAGCTGACATGGCCAGGTCCAGCAGAGAGATCAGTGACAGAGCAGGGCATCATCTTCTGACTGCCTGGACCACATAGGTATGAACCGAGTAATGAAGCAGGGCATAAATTTGGTAGCAAGAGGTGGTAACAACCCATGTGTGTGAGCAGCACACGTATGTCAGCAGCAGATGTATGTCAGTAACATGTACACTTGTTCACAAGAAGAGCCTGTTGCTCTTATGTGGTTTCTGGAGTATCTCAACTGAGCATTCACCTTCGGGGCTGGAACAGAGAGTCCCTTAGCACAGGCTCTGTAAATGTTTAGATGGCCTTTTAAACCCAAATGTCATTAGAAATTGGGCTGTTGTGTAATCCAGTGCAATGCACGACTGTGTAATTGTCAGATAGCCAAGGATGTAATATTTTGTAACACGCCAAAATCAAAAGTGTGCTCTCATTCACATCCCAAATGTACTAAGCGTTTGGTAAACACTGGGAGATACATTTCTTGCCCCAGAGAGCATACAGTCTGAAATATTAATATTGAGTCTAGATAAATCAATGTTTGCTTACTAAAATCATGGGCTGAATACCTTATAGCAGCCAGACAGCTGCAGAGATATTGCAGGCAATGTCTCCCTGTGCTGCCACAGAACACAGCACGAGTCTGTATGCAAAGCTTCACCTTACTGTGCAGCTTTAAAGCTGTGGCAATAATGTCACTTAACAACATCTCCTGTCACTAATAGTAAGGGTAAAAGAAATCGGACTTTTTCTGCAGATCCCCAATGGGTTTCTTTCAGGCAAGGACCATGTACATTAATACAAATCATATTTCACGTTACTCACAGGACATAGAGATAATCAGAAAGCTATCTTCATAAACAGAGGGTTATTCATAATCCCTCACATGGCATTTCAATTATCAGTCTGATGACGATGTGACATTATGGATGAGGTTGTGATTAAATTTTCTTGTGTAATGACCCTAAGTAAATCTTTGCAATTTTCATTTTGCAGAGATTTAATATAGATTGGTGGCCTGTTGTTTGGCCCCTCTTTAATCCAGAATCGCTCATTAAATTGGGACCAGTAAACATCTGATGATTGCATTTCATGGGCTGAGCTATGAATTTAACATATTAAATCTACATTCCAGATGGATACAAGCATCTGTTCTCATTATGGTTATTGGTGTTAATCTGAAACCCTGACCTGTTTCTCCTGACATTACTCATATTAAATTCCATCCCAAATTCTAACAACTATTGGCATGAGGGCAGGAGGTAGCTAAAATGCCTTCACGTGCGCATAATCCAATGAAGGATTAAGAGCCAAAATTAGGAGACAAATAATATGAACTCCTTTCTTGTTCTCCAAAGGCGGCTTTCATCGCTGCAGCAGGTAAAACAACTCCTTTTGTTTTCCAGCACTGAAAAAAAACCCTGGAAAACCCCAGGAGCCAATTCTATTTGACCATGTCCTTGCTAATCACCAGGCTTGAGCTGTATCCTTTACAGAGCGGCACATCCCTAATTTGTAAATCTGATTTGTCACTAAATCTCTGCAGACTTTGCCCCAGCATCTTGCAGGCACTTGTTTGGCAGTAGCCAGGCTCCTCTGCTTCAGAGCCAGTCAGCTGAAAGTCAAATTAATCGGTGACTTCCAAAGACCATTAGGAAGGTCTCTGTTACAGGGCTGCCCAGAGCTTCTCTGCACTGAATGATTCATGTTTATTGCAGCCGGGGCATTTATTTATTAGATTGCTCAGTGTAACGGGGAATTTCAAATGACACACATTGTATTACAGGGAGGCTTAGCAAAATATTATCTCCCTGTTACTGTAAATCAAACAATTCTCAATGTCAGCTCGGATCACCTTTGCTCAGCAGAAGTTTTTCCAGAGGGTTTGTTTAGTTCCTTAGGGTGTTTTAGCTTTACCTTAAGCAAACATATGCCCTCTTCCCGACCTGCTGTGTGAGACAGGCTCAGTGCCATGGACTGTGTAGGGATGCTCACTGTAATCCCGGATTTGCTTGGGTCTTCACACCCAGGTTGTGTGTAAAAAGGACGAGACAATGCAGCCCCGTGGTAAAACAAGATGAGCCAAGAGGCTGGATATAGATTTTGGTTTGAAAAGGAGGAATCCATTCAACATTTTAAATGGATTTAAAGGATCCAGATGCCTCATTAGCTGATGCCCCAGGGTATCCTGGCTTATTGCTGGGGGGAAAAAGGAGGATTCAGCCTCTGGGGTGGTGGGAGAAGGAAAAACAGCCCAGAAAATTGTAAATACCAAACAAGCCTGACTGAGTTTAGTAAAGATGGGCTGGAGCAAAAAACCCGAACTAAACCCATCACCGGAGTTTATCGTCCTGCAGCACATTCCCTCAGTCAAGGCTCTCTGCATGCGGACCATAAGTGACTAATAGCAGGAATAAGGGTTAGAGGGAGAGCTTTGCGGGGTTTTGAGCACTAAATATTCACCTGCAGCATAAAAACACTGTGCCTGCAGGACAAAGTGCTGGAAAATACACAAAAGCTCTGGTTATTGCTGAAGCCGTGGGATGCAGCATTTCCTGATGGCTGCACTTGTCTGTAAAATTTCCCTGTGATTTGAACAGGTTGAAAAGTGCAGAAACACAAATATTTGATTTCTAATGTGAACAGAAGGTTGTGAGTAAAACAAGGGAAATGGAGATTTAAGCATGTACTAATTATCAGAGAGAGAAAACTCTGGTGCAGCCTCCCATAGTCATTTCATAATGGGGAAAAAAATCAGATCTCTTAAATACTATCTCCAACACCATAAAAAGAAAGGTGCAAAACAGATTGCAGCATTCAGTGGATGAAAATACCCACTAAGGTGTGCATCTACCATCACTCATGGTTGTAATAGGACACAAGAAAAAAGCCAACCCTGTCATTAGTAATTAAGCCTGCATCATTCACAGCAGAGCCGCTGTGTCTATGTGATGAGGCTAATTGTCTCCAAAGTCCTGTCTGGTTTAGAAGAGTCCGGTTCAGCGGGTGTACAATGGTGCTGGCCACGCTTCAGTCAGAGCAGTTTGACTTCAGCCCCTTGCCCTGATGCAGGGTTTGGGACTGGTGGGAAGGGTCGTTACTGCTTATCAGCATCTGCAGCTCCTGACAGCCGCAGCCACAGGAAGGATGGGGCACGGTGTTGGGATGACGGCAGCAGGAATGCAATTACAGCTGCCTGAAACGATCTACCCAAATTCAGGTTTATTGTAGTTTATTATTTATAATTTATTTATTATACATACTTATTATTCATAATTTATTTATTATTCATATTTATTATTCATATCCAGGTATAGTTACACTAGGTTTTTGCCTGGTTGCTCCCAGGACAGGTCCAACAACAGCACTATCAGTGTGTGAGTATCACCAACAGTGTCACCAGGACCAGCTTGCCAGAGCAGAGAGTAGAAAGCAGCAAAGGACAGGGATCCTGGAGGACCTTTTCTGGTTTAGGGGGTCACAGCAAGCATGCACAGGCCACCTGAGTTTAGCTGCAAGGCGAGGTGATGTTTTATTTGGGTTGTTATAGCTACTGGTGCTACCCGCTGGTTGCAGACCACCGCTATGTGCATGCAGGAGCTGACACGTAAGTAGTTGATATTTCTCATCACCTAAAGACTTCCACACCGTAACCATGGAACAAGTGGGCCTAGAGAAAATCAGAATTAAAAATACCCTCCCTAAGAACAGATTTACACTGGGGAAACCTCGTTGCTGCCTTCCAGTACTTTAAGAGAACTGACAAGAAACCTGGAGATGGACTTTTTACAAGGGCCTGTAGTGATAGAACAAGGGGGAATGGCTTTAACCTGCCAGAAGGGAGATTGAGATGAGCTCTTAGACACAAGTTCTTCCCTGTGAGGGTGCTGAGGCGCTGGCACAGGGTGCCCAGAGAAGCTGTGGCTGCCCCATCCCTGGC
>JANHGB010040388.1:0-15892 GCA_026283785.1 Coracopsis vasa | reverse complement strand
CTGCCCCATCCCTGGCAGTGTTCAAGGCCAGGTTGGACACAGGGGCTTGGAGCAACCTGCTCTAGTGGAAAGTGTCCCTGCCTGTGGCAGGGGTTGGAATTGGATGAGCTTTAAGGTCCGTTCAATCCAAACCAATCTGGGATTCTATGAGTTTAAGTAGAGAAAGGAATTCTCTATGCCAGGGAAGGAAGTCCCTGAAATTCCCCCCAGCCTCCAAAATGAGGATTTTTAAGAAGGGATAATGCTGAATGATGGCTCCGGGGAACCATCCTGTAGCTTCCAGCACAGTGGACCAAAGATTTTAATTGCTTGTTAACTACTATTGTCGCACACAAGTTAGCAAAGCTGAAACCATCTGACATAAATCACATCTATCAGCCCAATAAATCTTCTCTCAAAGTGACAGCTTTGCAGACAGCACTAAATTAGAGCGGCCGATGCACAGACCTGTACTTACAACTGCCGCCTGCAAACCGGTGACAGATCTGTTGAGACCAAAACACTTGGCATTCTGCTAATGTCTGTCATTACCGTGATTGATAGAGCCCCTCTATCACACTCTGCAGTTGTCTCCATTTGCAAAGCTTTATTAAATTACCACGTCTCCCAACTGTTATCCGCATCAGTACAAGGAAATGACCAAGATGTCAGGGACATCTTGAGGTTTTTCAGCTCCAAAGACCTGGGGAGGTGGAAAGGGTGAAAACTGAGGCTTTGCTGGCTTTTCTGTAGCTAAAAAACTGAGTGCAAGATTATCTTTGTGTTTGACACTCCACATTGGGTAGTGGAGGGGCTGCTCCTGATAAAAGAAATAGGTTACATTGACAACTCTCTCTCTACCGCTCCAGGCTTGGCAGGACCAAGGGACTTTCTGCTTCTTTCAATGTATTCCAATTATGAAGGTTGAAGGATTTATTCTGCAAGCCCTGGTGCTCTCGGGGCCGGGGTTATCTTAATGACTCTCCTGCAAGTGTTCCCCTTGACCTACCTTCAGTGCAGTAACAGGTGCCATTACAATATATTCCGCCCCTATGAAAGTCCTGTCGCCTCGGAGCCTTTAGGAGGAAGAATATACAGATATATTGTTTCTATAAATCCCCTGGTATTATCTTTTATCGGTAGTAATAAATGTCCATATTAATTAACTTAATGGTTTTAACTGCAGTAATGACTTTGTATTAAACTAGTGCGCTTTCATGTCCCATATAAAAGCTGCAATAATAAAATTCATCTACAGTATTCTCTTTTTTTTCAACTTCTATTGTGCTGAAACAAAGCAAAGCCATTGCTGGAATATTCCAGCCACCAAGGCCAGCCCATGAATCAAGCCTGGTGTAACTCACTTCCACTTTGAAGTGAAAGTCTCTTCAAATGTGGAAAGTTTTGAGCAAGTTGCAGGTAGAATAGAAACAAAACAGGGCAACCACTTTTCTCTTTATGCTATGTTCTGCTATTAAACAGTGAATCTGGTCCTCAGACTTCTTTCATCTGTTGCTGTGAATGTTCTGGGTGTTCCTATAAATATTTGAGAGAAATTCATGGGGTTTTGTAATCATTTTGGAACACGTCAGTGCCAGAGGAGGTGTTGGCTACCAGTAATGGGGCAGGAAATACTGCGTGTGATGAGAGGAGCAAGGGAATAGCAAAGAAATACCTTCAAAATCTTGGGTTTATTCTCCAGGCTGAAATTTCTTTACATTAAATGTGAACTGGAAAGGTGGAAAATGGTGATTATCGGTAGTGAGGGGGGTGGTGGACTTCATAGAAAGCTTACCTCCATAAACTGACATCTGAATAGTTTTTACTGGTTCTACCAGAGCTCTATTAGAGCCAGGTTTAGTGACTGGTTTTACTGTGGATTTCAAACATCATGACTGTCTTCTGTGGCAGTCTGGGTAAAATGGCCTCGTTTTATAACTGTCTGTTACAAATGTTTTTCCCAGCTTTAAAACACTCACATGGATGTATTTGCTCATGGTTCCTAAATCCTCCTGAGAAAGACCCCTCCTGGCATCCCAACACCACCTACACGATTCCTTTCAAGCAATCTGAAATTGGAGATAAAGCCCCTAAATTAGAGCTTCTTGACACATAGAAAGTGCTGCTTTCCAGAGGTAGTTTATCTCCTGCATTAGATTTGGGAGATAAATGGAGGATGCACCAGAGAGAGGTCAATAAGTGGAACCCAGCATCCATTCACAGGGATTTCCTTCATGTCTGAGTGGCACTGGAGAATGACTAGGGCTGTGTATAAGCAGGTTTAAATTTTGCACCATAACAGTAATGGATCTTTGCAAACAACAACTTTTCCCCAAGCTTCTTCACACTTTCTAACAAAAGCACATTGCTGGCACAAGCTGGTTAAAGCCAAAGTGGAAGCCAGGTCGCAGTGGAAGGTTTCTAGTCTGGTCAATAACCCCAAGTACTTAACAGTGCAAATTAATCTCTAAATTCTTTCCAGGAAGAAATTATTAGATTGAATTGGCCTTTACAAGCATCAAAGTGAATGGAGAAACACCTATGAGCCCTTTGCATAGCCACCAAAAATCAGGTTCTGTTCCTCCTGCTTTAACTATTGAGCCAAGCTGCTCTCTGTAAAGATGGTTTTGAGCTTTTCTGAGCAGCTTAAAGCAAACTCACTCTGGCTCCAGAGCATCTTCTCCAATCCCATAGAACCATAGAATCACAGACTGGTTTTGATTGGAAGGGACCTTAAAGCTCATCCAGTTCCAATCCCTGCCAAGGGCAGGGACACCTTCCACTAGAGCAGCTTGCTCCAAGCCCCGTCCAACCTGGCCTTGAGCACTTCCACTTCTTTGAACTCTCCTCTGAGAAAAAGGCCAGAAAACATTGAGATTCTTGATGGTTTCTTTCGCTTCTGATGCTTTTTGGCCCCAAGGCCTGAAGCTGTGACTGTGGCTACAAATCCATGCTATGGTTGCTCTGCAGTCTGGGGCAGTCAGGCTGGGTTGGTGGATATCACCCATAGCCAGCTCTGAGCCATGCTGCCCATGCCTGGGCTGCACTAGCATGCCTGGAGCCTTGCTTGACGGCTCCTTCGGGAGTGCTGGTTATCCAACAAGCTTTATGTAAATATTTGTAAGCGGCACATCTGTCTGAATTACAGCCGTGCCCTCCTGGATTGCTAATTGTAGGTTTTAATTCAGCTCTGACGACCAGTTTACATAAATTAGGGAGCTGGCAGTAAGCAAGCTTTGAGGAGATGGGATATTTAGTGAGAGCTCATTTTTTTCTCTCTGGAATGCTTCTCCTCCCAAGCTAATGCTTCTTCCCTTCACTTGAATGATTGAGGGGGGATAACAGAGTAATTCAGCTCTGCTTGTTGAAGGCGTGCAGCACTGTTTTGTCTTTACCCCAGTGTTGGTGTGCCTAGCTCACACCTGTAGCCTAATTGACTTTAATTTGCTGTATAAAAAGAAAAGGATTTGGCATTTAATTTCTATGGCATAGCCATTGGCAAGAGCCAGAGCCAGCATGGCTTGGCATTGCTCTGCTGGCTTGCTGAGGTGAGGCTTTGCCTCATACAAGCACGATGTGCTTGCTCCCCAGGCAGTCAGTGCTGGATGAAGGATGCACCAACCAACAGGTACTTAAATGATCAATAGAAGTCTTTCAGCCCTTCTTCAGCTGCATGGGCTACAGGATTGGTGCACCCAAGCCAGCTCTGGCCATTGAATAAAGCCCAGCCAAGCTGGTTCAACATACAACTGCAAAAGGGACTGGGACTATCCCTAAAGGTTTTAACATCACCATTTGTTTTCCTGGCTCTTGCTTGTGCTGGAAGCGTTAACGCTCCCTCATGCATGTTCTTGATGTGGAAAACTTGAAATTCAGGAATGTCTCTCTCTGTCCTTTCTGAGTGAGACTGCCAGCTCCTAAAGGCACTGAGTGATGCCTGCTTGCTTGCATCTTCCTTCTGTAAAATGCCTCCCATGCTTTGAGCCTTCTATTATAGTTCTAGATAGATGAATATAGTATAGTATAGTATAGTATTGTATAGTATTGTATAGTATAGTATAGAACATCTTCATCCCCATCTTTGCTGCTTCTGTATGTTTTCCTACATCCCAGACTGAGCCTTAAAAGAGAATATTGTCTTAACCCATCACTGATGCAATGGACCAGAACAGGACTGCAGCCAGTTGAATTTTTGACCCATTCTTCCCAACATGTACACTAAAACCAATGAATTTCATCCACTTGGGTGACATTTCAGCTGCACCCAGGCTGGTCCAGTGCTCAATAAAGCTGGCAGGACTCTTTCCATCACTTCCTCGCTGGAGCAGGCCTGCCTCCATGAGCATTGCAAGCAGGTGCCACAGTTCCTGAAGCACAATCGTGGTACCTCACTACATCCAGCAACCAAACTTTCCAGAACAAAAGCTTTAGGGTTATTTTTCTCTCTGGCTGGCTGCTACTTTTTATGGAATCACTGAGGGGCCAGGTTGCAGTTCTGTAATTGTACAGGGCTGTCATCCTCATAAATATTAAAGACCACTTCCAAGTGAAACTACAGCTCCTTTTATTGCACAAAGCGATGGATATCCCAGCTGAAACCATTCTGCTTCCTTGCTGGTGCCTGCTGAAAAGTGACTGTGGTTCAAAATATTTATCGATGCTTTGTTGTATTGGGAGGATGCTCAGTGACAGATGGACACTCTCTTTAAAACCTCAACGTATGCAAATCTCCATACAAAAGAGCCCAGGATGTTTTTAATATCACACACTTGCCTCAGGACATGTTTTTAAATCCCCACTTACCCAGAGCCCTGGCTTTTTATCAGTCCAACGCCTTAAGCGCTATGTCAATGTGGACATCTGGCCGCCTGGTTAAAAAATTGTCTATTTGCTGAAATATTTAGTGATGTGACAGGGGTTTTAACTGGGGACATCAGGTCTAATGGCATATGTTCCAACCCGACTGCTCAGAGAGGGAAAACTAACAAGGTAGCTGTTCGGGGCAGTTTGGTGTGTAGTAAGCCCAAATAAAAAGGAAGAGAGAAGACCGAAGCCAGGCATTTTTCCTGAGTAGTGTAAGGATGTGAAGAATTGTGTTTAAAGACATTGATGTAGTTCATTGGGATTGTTCTGATTCCTCCCCATCATTTTGATGTGTAAGAGAAAGTCTCTTAAGCATGTGTGTGGGTTTGAAGAGCTTCTCCCTTGTTTTCAAGCTGTTGAGGAGGCTGGCTTCACCTCTTCCCATGTGGAAGCCTGAGTAGCACTGATAAAGGGTTTGGGACTGGTGGGGACGGGTGGGAGAAGATTACTAAGGAGTGAAGGAGTGAAAATAACAGACAGAAAAATGTCATGAGTCTTTCAAACCTCTTACATCTAACACTGATTTACTCAGCAGTGGCAATTCCCACCCAGCACCATCTGGACAGCAAGTCTTAAAGCTTCTCCCAGGTTTTGGTGCCCCATCAAGCACCCAGACCATGGCAAGGAATTACGATCCCAGCAGTGCCAAGCATCAACCTTTCTTTCATCCAACTATCCCTAGCAAGTCCTCCTTGAAGGACATTGTCAAGTTGAGAATTGAATAGAAGGTGTTGAATAAACCCCAGCACAGCCAGCAATGCCAGGGCTCTTCACTGGGACTCTTCCAAGGCAATCAGTGTTAACGCAATGCCCCAGCCTGGTACCAGAAGACGTTTTGCTTGCAGAACAACCATCTTTTAGCTGTAAAAATCAGATATGCAAAGGTGATTTCCAGCCCACTCTGCATGGATATGCCATGGTTTTGTAAAAGCAGGAGAGTCAGCTGGTTGTTACTCACCTGCTAGAGCTATTCTACTCTCAATTAACACCCCTATTATTAGCAAGGTACCACATGTGAATAGAAACATCAGGCATGTTTACCTTCTGCATGGGCAACCAGGCAGCCTGAATTGCTTAGAGAAATCCAGGCTCCCTCACCCCAGTGCTAATGCTAAATCCAAGGATAGCCATTTAACACTGCCATTAACCATTTCATTGCTGTCACTTCAAAAGGAGTTGATGTGACACTTGCTGCTGTTACAAAACGAGCTCACGAAGGAAGAAAGTAACGTGGGTCACGTCACCGTTGTCATGTTTGATGGTAGAGATTGAAGAATCACTTCATTTGAGGGCAAAAGTTTCCTTTTCCTTCATTCAAGAAGAAAAATGAGCCAGAAGAACCAACCCACTCTCTGACCCTTTGTCTTGTATGTATGTGATACCTGCATTTTATGTCACTGCATTATTCATGTTTACATTTGATTAACTAAGACCCGTTGGGGTTTAATGGTATTCAGTGAGGCTGCAGATATGTCAGCGTGCCACAGAGTTTCAGGTCAATATGTTAGAATAAATGAGGCCACTTTTCCTCAGAATAAAATTGCTGCCTTTTGTACTGATTGGTGAGCGCTGCATCACTCCATTGCTCTTGCAAAATGAATGAGAAGATAAATTTGGTGGAAGAGCCGCATATTACAATGCAATGTGATGATATAAGGCAAATGAACAGTAAAATCAAGGAGTTTCAGCTCATTTATGCAGAAAAGAACAAACTGTGTCAGAGCCAAGCTCCATCCTCACTGGTATCCTGTCTCCAGTGGTGACCAGAACTCTGCTGAAGGTCCAACACCCCCCAAAATGCTGATGTGACAAAGTCAGGTGATGCAAAGTTGGTGCACCACCATCCAAAATAGGTGTGAATCCTGAAGCACAAGGTTCTTCTCTCTTCCAAAGTGCTTTTTATTGTGATAATTGAAGGGAAAAGGTGATTTAAATAGAGTTTATTAAAACTGGTTTTAACTGGGAGGTGCATAGATGTTACAGGGAAGCCTAAAAGGTCTGGGAGGAGATACCTGGACCTTTCTTGTGCCTGTAGAAAAGAGAGGGATTCTGCAAGGATGAACCAGCAGAGACGTCGGCCTGGAGAGCCAGTTCCTGCTCCCTGTGGTCCCTGTGATCCTCCAGGAACCTTCTGGTTTTGGTGCCTACCACTGCAGACTTCCCAGCTGTGCATATGCTCTCCCTCAGAGGGAAAGGTTTTGGCTTCACCCCTTTTCCTTTCTGGAAAGAGACAAAATGTCAGGACTAGATCCAGGGTACATCGAAGGGATGAGGTACCGTTGTAGGCACCAAGTGCTACATTTGCTGCCTATTTTCCAAACTACGTGGTGATAAAACTCTCTTAAAGTTACAGCTTTTTAACAAACCCCTAAATTACTTCATTTTTAAAGCAAGAAGTTGTTTTTTCCAGCTCACGTTCCTTCCTTTGTGTCATGTGCTTGTCTTTGCTGCATCTCTCCCGAGAGCAGCTGGTCACTCTAGCTCTATAAAGTATTAATACCCCACCAGTGATATTTATGTACCCAGATCTGTTTTTTTTTTACCTTTAGATGTTCAACAGCATGAATATTCTTATTTTTTATTTAAAACTAATTTGGAGTTCTCGCTCTCTAAGGGGTTTCTAATCACCAAAAAGCGCCGGAGGCTAGAACTGATTGACAGGAAAACGTTGTGGCTTCTGAAAAGTAAATTGGCTATTGACAGAGCAGTATACAAAGGAAAATGCTAAATGCTTATTATTTATGAGCTATTAGGGAAAATGTTATTAGCATCTGTTTCCCACATGGGCAAAAACACCTGTCAGACATCAGGCAACTATAAAACGATGCACAGTTAATAGTTACTTTGTTTTAAAAGTCATTAAAATTGAATGTCAGCTAAAACTTAGGGAAACATTCTTCTTCAAACAACTTTTAATCTCGCTGTTCAAAACCAAGCCAGAACTAAAAGGAAAGACCTTGCCACGTTTTAATTTCCGGGAGCAGAAAGGAAGAAGACGTTTGATTTGAAAAGGATGAGGTGACTTCTGGTACACAACAAACAAGGGATGAGGAATAAAACAGCAGAGGGAAAAAAGGACAAGTTGGCTGCCCTCCTGGAGCTGTACAACAGAGGGAATGCAGGGCAAGGTCAGGCATTGATATGGGGTCCCAGTCGCCAGGGATGTTTGGATTTCACTTAAACCTGTAAATAGGGAAGGTCTGTCTTTCCTCTGCCATGATGCTCTCCTAATGTGGAGGTAAGCATAGAGCAGCACTGGCCTGACGCCAAACCCAGCTTTGGCATCAGCCACAGATGAGGATGTTGATGTCCTCTGGCTGGGTCTGAGAACTGTTGGGTGGCCTTTCTGCAGCAATAGCAATTAGCTTGATGAGTTGCACCTAATGGGCAGACTAATGGTAGACTCTTCTAGGTGGGAGAAGCGTCATGAGCATCATCATCATGCCCCATCCCTGGCAGCGTTCAAGGCCATGTTGGATGGGGCTTGGAGCAAGCTGCTCTAGTGGAAGGTGTCCCTGCCCATGGCAGGGGGTTGGAACTGGGTGAATTTTAAGGTCCCTTCCAACCCAAATCATTCTGTGGTTCTATGATTATCAGACCTGAATCACAGTCGCCGTAAGTCAGGACCAAACTCTGCTCTGCACAGGATGGGTCACAGCGGGGTTGGACTTTCTTGTGGCCAAAATGCTCCCCAGACACCCGTCAGGCTCCTTTCCCCCTGTCTACATTGCAGCTGAACAGGGATTTGACTGTATTTTCCAGCTGTTGCTGGAATTTTCCAGAGTTGCAAACAGCTGCATCTAAAACCACCCCGAGCATCTCTCTGCCTTACAGCGAGAAAGGGGATAAGGCTGGGACAATCCAGGCCTTTCATGCTCAGTATATTTGGGTTTAGTCTATCAAGACTGACCCTACATCAGGATTTATTTTTATTAGAACTGTTGAAGAAAGTGAAGACTCATAAAGGGGTTTTCTACTAAGGAGAATCCAGCCAGCATTAAAATAACTGGAAAACAAGAAGGTTTAATTCTTAGTTTTACAAAAGCCAGAACATCTTCTGCTGTTCTATGTCCCCCCAAGGTTTATTTACCCACGGAGCCATTTTCCCTTTAAAAATTCAGATATGATTTTTCAAGCTGCCTTATTCAGGAGGCAAACCTGATCTCTGTGCTCATACACAGCTGAGTACACCGGCAGCATCTTAAAACCAAAGGCTTTTTATGACACACGATGGGATGGCACTTTCCCCTCCAGCTTGGTCGCAACTTTAGCACAGGTTGTGAAACCAAACCCAGGGGGTCTTGAATGGATGTAGCTCCTAAAGGTGAAAATACAAGTAAAATGTGTTGTTTTCAGTGTCTGAGCAAGTGCAACAGCAAAATGTACACACATAAGCCTTTGTGGTGAGCAGAAACATGACTTATCTTCTCGCAGGTGCACAGAATAACTGCTCTTACAACGTAAATAAATCATTTGTGTCTATACAATTTGTGTTCTCACCTGGGTGGGAATTTCATACCTGGAATTTCACTTTGAATAAATAGATGATCTTGAAAACAACCCCTCACCCCAAAGTCACCCTGGTTTTACTCGCGGTGAATGGGATCGTACTGATCCAGGACACAAGGACAAACTCAGTGTGACACCAGTAAAAATGCCAAAGAAATGCAATATAAAATATTGCTTGTCCATTTAAATTATTTAATGTTATTAACATTAATTACCATACTTGGACACCCTGAGTGATTCACACGGTTTCCCTCCCCCAGCTTCTCCTCCAAAGCTTAACTCTGAGTTTCGACATCCACTTGTTTCCTCCCTTTATTCCCTTAGAGCAGCAGAAGGGATTTGGCGGATGCTACCTCACCATCCCAGTCCACTTTGCTCCAAACCTGATTTCTTCTGCATCTCCTTCTTTTGCACTACAGTCACCAAGTCCAGTTTGGTGCATACATGTGTGTTCAGTTTCCAGCTGTATCCATAGAGATACTGGGGGGGTCTGGAAGGGTTTGGCCCATGCCAAGAGCCAGGGTGGGCTCAGTTAGTGATGTTGGGTGTCAGGGACTCACAGATCTCTCTACATCCTCTCCAATAAGGCTAAAGAGATACTGGAGGTGTTCAGCACTATAGTGCAATAAAAGGGTCATATTTTAGTATGGATAGTAGTATAACTTATCTTCACTTGGTGAAACTATTGGCTTTTATGAGTAAGTTTTAATGCAGTTTCTCCTGTAGCCCATAAATTGAGACAACATCTGGTCTGCTGAAGGGAAACAGTGTCCTCATTGCATGATGGACCAAGGGATCAGCCTGTGCTTCTGACAGGGTCAGCCATCCCCTATGCATTGGCAAGGTAACAGCAAGGTAAAGGATGCCTCACCCAAGACCTCCTGGAAATGGCCGGGAAAGGAGGCAGAAGATGTTCTTAGTTCATTATTAAATCACTTTCTGGGGTTGGTTAAAGACACAATGGCATTTCAGCAGGACAGGACAAAGCAGTGACTTTCCAACCAGCATCATTACCCAGTAGACGCAGATGTGCTTCCCAAAGCTGCATTAACCCAATCCAGACCCCAAGCACCTTCACAAAGACTTGGGGCTGCCTCTTGCCCTTCCCACCTTCTCTCTCAGTGCTTCTAGGAGCAGCGACCGCCTCTGCCTTGTCCAACCCTCCAGGCAGGGGCCCTCCTGGGTGGGTACTTCAATATTGGGCTGGAGCCGTCTTTGATGTGTCATTTTCCCTTTGAAATGCAATGTCTCACTCATCTAATCCTCATCACATTTGGGAAGCTTCTCTTCAGGCTTTCAGATGGGGATGTCAGGGGAGTAGAGGTTACTTTTGAAAAGGGCCAGTTTGAAGTTTTTTGGGTTTAAAATGTAAATGCTTTTTGGATCAAAATGTAGAGTAACCCTTTTGGTGGTTGTTTCTGGTTGGGTTGGGTTGAGGTTTCATTGGGTTTGAGGGGGTTTCTTTGCTTGAGACTGTAAATAGCTCTCAGACACCCTTGGATCTGTTTTCCTAAACTTTCCCTTGATGCTCATTGTATAGTCCCCACATTCCAAACCTCCAAATTGCTTTCTGAGCGTATGCATGGGATCACTCCAGAAAGAGCTGTGCTTACAGCCAACAGAAACCAACACTGTGCCCATTGCAGTCCCAGGGAGTAAATCCTAATCAGACCAAAATCTGCTGTAATTTATTCCATTTGGCTCATTGAAACGATCCTGTCCAACCCCTGTGCCTGTCTCAGGAGTGATGGGTACTTTCTTTCCAAGGAACCATCGGGATGGATGGAAGCAGTGATTGAGCAGCTCCCAAATCCCCCAAACCCACATTTTCCCTCGGACAGACATGAATGTAGAATGCCAAGCACAGCATGGGGTGGCTTCCAGCAACACCTTGAGTACAGAGATGTGGTTTGCTTGGACCTTGCTTTATACATGGATCCTACAAACACAGTGGCTGCTCCTCTCCCATCCAGGAGCCGGGAGCCATGCTTGAGGCATGGCAGCAGCAGGGATTTAACTTTGAAACGACTTGCACTCAGCCTGTTTTTCCCTACACTAACCTTTCCTCCTCCCAGTCTTGAAAGTTAGAAACATCTTTTGTATTCCAGAGGCCAAAGGGCCAAACTTGCCTTTAATTAAAATGCATATTCTTTAATTAAAAGCCCCATAACACATGAAGGGCATTCATTGAAATACGATGTGTGACATAGTCATTACCCTGCTGTTAATTACTAATTAATGAAGCTATTTCAATTAATAGCTTCCCCACTGTCACTCTGGCTTTGACAGGGCTCCGTGCTGAGAAGCCGTAGTGGAATCACAGGCGATCGTAACTCCTGGAACAGCACCAAAAGGCATCAGCTGAATATTCATGTCGGACGCCGTTAACACTTTTCAATTAAACATAATAAAGTAAAAGCTCCGTCAAAAGTGTATATCAAACATGCGTCAGCCTTTCCCTCTCCCCCTGTTCTCTTCCAGCTTGTCAAAAATCAGTAGGGGGAGGGAAAAAATGGGTCTTTTTCTTTCCTTTTGACACTTGAGGCTGCAGCATCGTTTATCAAGCAAGTGGTGCTGCAGCACAGCGGGGAGATTTACATCGAGCCCAGGCTGCAGTCGGAGCACACGCACTTGCAGGTGGCTCTTCTCGTTCTGAGGGGCAAGAACTGCATCCTTCTCCTGTTTTCTCTCCTTTCCTACAGTAAAACTGCATGGGGACAGGTCCTCAGGGGTCTTCCCAGCCTTTTTTGGGGGAAGCTCACTTGCAATGTGTTTAATTTCTATGCTTAAAGGTATCACTTCCCAACTGCAAGTTGTAATTACAGAGCTGTGTCACTGAAGAGGGTCCTGTTAAAAGCTGGTATAAGGAACAGTAGTGGGAAAGAAGCTGGTTTGCAGTTGAGTGTAAGTTACATCAGTCCTAAAAGATGCAGAGCTGCAATGTGCTCTCTCGGGCGCCATCTGCTTGAGGTTTCCCATTCAAAACACTTTGAGATGGAGACCAAGAGAAATTCCTGTGGAGCATGCCCATCCTGAATCCCAAATGGCATATTTGAAAAGCTGGCTTTTGCAGGCAGACCTTGGGAAGGAGGGAGGAAGCTCTTAGAGAGGAAACATTATTTACAGAAAGCTGGAAATTGGGGGAAAAGGATGATATTGTCCAACTATCCCTACTGTTTAGGTGCACAGAGTTATAGAGAAGACTCATATGATTTATTGTAGAAAGCAAAATAGATGGTGACCTGGTGTGGGATACTTCTGCTGTGGGGACAGGGAAGAGAGATGGAGATTCCTGTGATTCCTATGGAAAAAAAGAGGAAAGCGAGAGGGACCACAGGAGATGTTTCAATCCACGTCTCAACTTGAAGTTTCTCTCTGAAGCCAAGCAAGACAATACTCATTATGTTGCCTGTTGGAAATGCATTGCTGAGGCATTAGCTAACAGCACATCGAGGGGACTAACAAATAGATCATGTGTTTTGTGTTCAGCATCTCCTGCTCCAAATGCTGGTAACCATCTCGGGTGAGTGGAACTCCATCCCTCCTCCAGCACCTTTCAGCTGCTGCCAGGTTTTCCCATCCCCTTTACAGAGCCAGGCAATGCCCAGTTTCCTTCCCCATCCTTACAGACAGGTTTTCTTTGACACTTCAGGATTTCCTGCTCTGGTCCTAGACTGAGGCTGGAAGCAAAAATCACAGCAGCTCTTGAAAACCAACATTTCAGCCACTCAGGAAACTGTGGCTACATCACCCAGCGCCCTCCTCCATTTGGAGGGCAGTATATAAAACCAAAGACCCTGTTTTTCACTCCGAAACAGCAGCCAGATATGCTGAGAATAGGGCAGGATGATTTTACCCACCATCCTGAAGGTACTAGTACCCATCTTGCTTCTAACTCACTCCACCTTACAGCAGTTGCTCGCAAGCCTTTGCCCATGCAAAAGTAGAGTCAATGCCTAGAATAAAATCCCCACGGATGGACAAACAGTCCTTCTGAATTATTTCTTTTGCCTCCTGCTAAAATCTGGGATGTTTTTATTCCTTTCTTCTTTTTCCTTACAGCCATTCCCAGACTGAGCCCTGCTAAAGCCGAGTGCAAGTGATGTGCTGAAGCATGACTGAGGAGCAATCATTTTTGTCCAGCTGGCTGACATCTAAAGGCTGGTCTCCGAGGTCTCAATTAGGATTTGGGCTGCCTCACCTCCACCTCCCCTGGGAAAAGGTTTTGCCTCTTCTGCTCAATTATACACAGTGTATACACAGACTGGGAGGGAGGGAGCTTGAGCTCTACTTCAGTTGTTAATATCTGAAGCATAATTCAGAGCCATGCTGTAAAGGCTTCACAGATTGCTCTTATAACATAATAGGCCCTTGATCTGCTATGTTTGTGATAGGTTTTTGAGCCAAATTACTTAATTGGACAGGCCCCTATTGTATCTAAATGCTGTGTCCCAATCTCAGGTGGCAAGTGATGCTACACAGAGATCTGTGTCTGACTTCACTGCTGCTGGTGGTGACTTCTGTGTCCATCTGACATGTGCCTGGTTTTATGCCTTATTATTAACGAAGTAAAGGGCAGAATTCACACAAGTCACCCTTCATACATTACATTGCCTGCAAAAGAAAAAGGTGTTTTGGGATATATTGAGAAAAGTATTGCCTGAGATCAGAGATGCCCTTCCCTGGCAATATTAATCCACCAAACATGGCTGAATCTCCTGGAATAATCCTCTCTAATGCATGTTCAGGAAATCAATTCAGTGCTTTATTCTTTAATCCAGAAATCTCCAAGGAGGAGGAGGAGGGAGAGGATGAGCTGACACCATCAGAAGTGGATAAAAATTGGCACTGCATGTAAGGAGAAGAGAGAAAACGGTGTCTTTACTGAGAGTGATGACATGTTCTTACCAGCCCAATGGTAAGGATTCACCTACAAACACTGAAGCCCTGAGCAATGTCTAAATGTGCTGCTTCTTACTCATGCTGTAGTTTTGGGCTCTGCATTAAACCTGCCAGAAAAGGTACTAAAGCAAAACCCCTCTTGGTTTCCATCATCTGGGACACTCCTGGAGGCAGATGCCTTATTGGAGCTGTCAGCCTTAACCCCATCTCAATCCAAACAGCAAAACCAACCACTAATACCCCAAATTCCATTACCTTGGTGTTACATTTACAAGCCAGATATTCATGTGTCTACTTGGCTTGTGTTTTAAGTGTGACAGCACATACAGATACAACCCATGCAAGCAAGTCTCAGCCAGGCTAACTACTGTGGCAAATCTGGCATATAATTGCATGTGTATTAGCATAGCTGGTTCTCAAACAACAGTGAATCTGGTTCAGTTTCCATCCTGAACAGCTTTATCCATATCCTTTAAACCTGTGGCTAATAACATCTTAATGATGCTCTTTCTAATGATGCTCTTTCAGGCATGGTTTCTATCCTAAACCCTTTAAAATACAGCTGATTCCAGGCACGTTTATCTTTTAGTTCTCCCATTCGTCAACCCTAAGCTATTCCCATTTCTATAACCTGCCAGGAAGAGTTTGTCCATCTCAAATCTCTGTCTCTGCTTTTGGATTTCAGTAACTTTATCCTAACTTGAATCAAAATTACACACTGCACTTCTGAAGTGATCTGAAGATGCTGAGAGATCACTTGGCATTTGGCAGAGCTCAAAGGATGAAGAGCTGCATCCAGAGTTTGGCAACGTAAAGACTAAAGCTTTTCACTTCACTCATCACAGAGACACAAGCCAGCAAAAAAAATCTGATTTGGAGGTGAATCAAAATTTCCCCATAGTTTTTAATCCTGAAAAATGCTTTGTTTAAGCCAGAAATGAGTTAAATTTGGATTTTATACTCTCAGCTGACTCCAGGCACAACGTCCCCCCTCTGGAAAGCTTTGTCCTGGTCCCTGGCTCCAAACCTTTCTCTCCAGGTACAGAACAGCCCGTCCCCACCGGTGCTGGCTCTCCTGGAAGGGCAGCCCAGGGCTGTGCAGACATTGCTCAGGTCACCCACTTTGTGTGTCCTACTTAGAGGTTTCTGTAATGGAAATTGCAAGGACGGAGGTTTTCTGCTCCAGGTGGCTCCTGCAGTGGGAGCTGCAGCCTCCAGCCCTTTGCAAAGTGCAATTGTGCCCCAGATGGGCTGCAATACAATGAAATACAACAGATCATGATCAGTTACTCATCTGAAGATCCCCTCTCTGATATCTGATCATGCTCTCGTTGATAATACACTTGTTTAGGGGGGCTATTTTGTTAAATAACCAGTAAATACCCAGGTCTGGGGTGCAGAAGAAGAGGGCACATCCTCCTTCCTATGAGCCTGGGGGCATGTGGGAGCCTTGTCACCTCCCCCAACCTGCTAAAGGACTAGGAGAGGGAGGGACTATGGGATGGAGGAGACAGAGGGAGGATGCTGGAGGATGGTGGAGTGGACCTGACAAGCAGGTTCATAGAATCGTAGAATCCCAGACTGGTTTGGGTTGGAAAGGACCTTAAAGCTCATCCAGTTCCAATCCCATGCCACGGGC
>JANHGB010040385.1:66408-114202 GCA_026283785.1 Coracopsis vasa | reverse complement strand
GAAAGGCAGAAAAAACAGAGCAATTGCAAATGATTGACTTTTTTTTTTTTTTTTCCTTTTCGTGTGTCTTTTTTTAAAAGAAACCTAGTTTTTATTTTTTAAAAAGAGAAGTAAAAGCTTTCCTGGATGCTTTGTACCAAAAAAGAAAAAAAGAAAAAAAAAAAAAAGAAAAAGAAAAAGAAGAAAATCTGTTTAAGCAAATAAATATCCATCCAGAATATGAAGCCTGACTTTTTCTTTTGCTTTTCATTTATTTTTGCTCCTGGGGTGAGAGTTGGGTGGGAAGAAGGCCACGCTGAGTGAGCGCCGCTCTTTGTGGAGGAGCAGAGTGTGTGGCAGCTTCTCTTTTTCAGGGCTCAAACCTGCAACAGAGGGTGATGTGCCCTTAAAAACAGCCATGAAACCTCAATCCCATAGCAGATGTCCCTCTGAACCCACTGAGATAAATAAGCGCTTGGTGATTCTTGGTCAGATTTGGGGGGTGTTTCCCAGTGGTTGTTGGTATTTGCTTAGCTTTTACTGGTTTGGGCTGTTCCCAGATACCCTAAAGCTGGACTGGAGCTGAAGATGTGCCAATGATAAATAAAAGGAAAAAAAAAATGCTGTATCTAGTTGGGTTTCATAGTAGACAGTGCTTCTCTGGTTTCTTGGGGTCGATATAAGCCTCTCTTAAGTTTTCAGGGGTCCTCATGTGCTGCTTTTTATCACATGCAACCATCATGCACAAATAGGAGGTAAAATACTACAGTTCCAGGCCGGTAGTAGAAAAACTAATGGGCAAAACAGTGCCCAAGCATCCCTAATCCCCCAAATCTGGACAGTCCATCTGGCGTGGCCAAGTCCAAGTGTCACTGTGGGGTAAGGGACATGAGTAAGGACTTCACCAAGCCCAACCTCCTGCCCCGGGTGACTTTTCCACCTCAAAAGTAGAGTTGCTGATTTAGGCACTTAAAAATAAATGTTTTACACCAGTTTCCTTTAAAAATTTCGCAGTAAGCAAAACAATCTTTTTTTCTCAGAATGTGGAATTTTTGTGGTTGGTCAGGAGGGCTTTTGCACAGGTGCAGGGCTGGCTTCTTCCTTTGGACATGCATTTCATTGCAGGTGGAGAAAGGATGTGTCTGCCTTCCTGTCCCTGTCCCGTTGTCTACTTCAGACCTCTGGTTTTCTTTGCACTGAAAGGTGTCTCTGTGAAGGGTGAGGACTGAATTCATCACAGCTTCTGATAGCCGCTGCTGGAAATTTTGCCTTTGGAAGCTTTCTTTGCTGTGTAAACCACTATCATGGGGGACATTTAGAGATGATAAAAACAAGCAAAACTTCAGCTAAATCTCTTGCCTGCATACCCCAACAAGAAAAGCAGCAATGCTGGAAGCACCGTAAGGGTGATGATGCTGTTTCCAAGCACAGCTCATCTTTAACACTGCTTTCTGTCTTATCCTGTTGTGGGTCACCATGGGGCCAGATCAGAGCAGCTCATTTCTTTTTTGATACCAGGAGATTGTTCAAAATATGCCATCCTGCCTTTTGGCTTGTCAGGGACTGCCTTCACTTGCAAGGAAAAACTCAAGCAGCCATAGGCACCTCTGAGCCTGGTCCTGGCCAGTGGGTGGAAAATGGGGTGAAACTGGACCTTGGCTTCAGGTCAAGTTTATCCTGCTGCCTGCAAAACCTCTTTGCAGGTTGGCAAATAAATCATGGTCTTAGCTTGAAAATCTCAGACTGCAGGCTTGAGAACAAACCCAAGATACCATGTTTGCTCAGATGGCTGGGCAGAATTGACTCTGATCTTTGTTATGATGCCTCCACACACAGGTGCAGCTCCAATTGCTTAGCTGCTGTGTCGCAGAAGCATGGGAGGCTGCAGCAGCAGCCAGCACTGATCCCTGGGGAAGGACACCTGGAAGGTCTGGACACTCAACACACTTCCGCATCCAGCCCAGCTGGTCCAAGGACTTCCACATGCTGCTCTGCTGATATACAAGAATGTGGGGAGGCAAAGGATAATTTCAGCAAAGTCCTAAACTGCCACCTAAGAGTCCCAGAAAAGACTGTGAAAGTCAGCCCCTCACCCTAGCCCAGCCCTAGATCTGGCCCCTGGGTCTCAGTACTGTCATGTAGCTCTGTAGGGAGCAAAGGCCAAATTTTTTGTCATAAAGCATCCCTTCAGAGGGCATTTTCCCACTATGATACACACAGGGATACTGGGAAAGAGGGAAAGTGCAATTTGCTGCATTGAAGTGAACAGAGTCTTTTCAAGATCTGTAAATCAGTGTCTCTGGATAGGGGCAGATACAGGGGGGAAAGCTCCACCAACCAATGCACACTTTTCCCTTCTTTTCGCCTTCTACATTATTTTTTAGCATTCTTTCTTTATTTTATTTTATTTTATTTTATTTTATTTTATTTTATTTTATTTTTTTTATTTTATTTTATTTTTATTTTATTTTATTTTCTTATTCCAGAAAGCAGCCAAGCTGTTTTCCTAGCTTTCAGTGAGTCATACTAGTGCCATCAGGATGGACTGAGCGTCCAAATTGGTTCCTCTCTCTCAGTATTTCATAGCAGCTTCATCTCTTTCATTCCTTCTTCTCTCAAAACATTGTTTTTTCAGTGATGTACCTGCACTAAATGAAGGGAAGAAGCATGTTTGGTGTTTTTTAAAATACACCTGATTTCCTTGTTGCATGTATTATTGTCCACTGATGTTTACATGGCTGTGGATAGTCCTGGGAAAGGTATTGATGTATTGGGGATTAGTTCACTTGCGTACACTCAACAGTAGACAAGACTCAGACGGTTTTTGCATGTATTGCACTTCTCATTTGTAATGCAGTATCTATCAATAAAGCAAAGCAGCTATAACAACCTTCTGACATCTGGTATCTTTTTTTTTCCTCCCCAATTTAAGAGCAAGAGAGCTGTAAAACACCTTGAGGCTGGGATAGCACAGCAATTCCACAGTTCCCAGTGCAGACAATGGGGAAGCCCCAGTTTGCAAAGACAAACATACCCCATGTCCTGTCTGTCATTGCCACTGAGGGGCTGGGAGTGGCTCTCACCCCTTCAGGGCACTGAGGATGCTCTGGCTATCAGTGGTCAGTGTGCTGTGGGAGACACAACTTCAACCTTGCAGAAAGGCACAGGTCCTTGCAGGAATCTTGGCCCGCTTTACTGCTACACTCCCCGCTGCACATGTCCCAAGGAATGTTCATTCAAATCATGTCAGCATTTGCAGAGAGCCCTGCCAGAGCCTCTTTCCTTGTCTTCTTCTTCTATCTGCCAACAGTGGACTGAAAGCTGAGGTTTCCAACCTGCCAGGCTCTGGCTCAGCAGCAAGCAATAGCCTGGAGGCAGGAAATTTCTGAACTAGAGCGGTTTTTGTCTTGGGCAGCATGGGAGGTCAAACTTGACACTCAAAATGGGCTGTTCTTGTCTTAATCTGGCTGTTTGCAGCCCTGGGTTTGGGTTTCCAGGACAGGCAGAGCGTGCAGCAGTGATTGGAGGTGAGCAACCCACTGTAGAGCGTCCATTCCCATGTGTGTTCTCCAAAGAGCAGCATGGCAAGCAGCATTGGCTGGAAAGAATTAAGCATAACACAGTTTCAGATGGAAAAAAGACACTATTCAAAATATCTGAGCAATTGACAGATAGCAGCAAGAGACATGTGCTGAACTTACACCCTGTCACCGGCAATAGATCACCTCTTTCACTTTACAGAATTACTAGAGATAAATTCGGCTTTTTATGTTTGTGCTTCTTTGCTGGCCAGCTTTAGGAAGAGCAGAGCTCACAATCTGGGACAGTGAAATGAAATAATAAAGCAAAGTATTTTCATGTTTTTCTGTGGGAGAAGTGCTGGAACAGTCTCTGTGCCTCCCTGTCCTCCTACCAGTTTGTTTAGATGAAGGCCTTTCTGTAAAAGACCACAAGCTTCAGCAGTGTCAGACTTGAAAGGAACTGATTTAGGAAGGCAGTCAAGACCTGGGGATCTTGCTATAAAGCTTGTCATTGGAAACAAATATTATTAAAGAAATTAATAATGTAGTAATAGAGATCTTCCCCAAAGCACCCAGGTTTCTTGTCTCATTGCCTCTACTGGCAGGCCAATGGTGTCTTATCACATGTGGTGGCTAGAAATCATCTCCTGACGACCAGATGAAGCCATCCTGGTGATATCTGTTCTAATGTCAGCCCTGTCTTTTGTCGTCTCTCCCTAGGTGAAGAAACCATTTCCTTCATTTCACCAAGGTGCTATTTCAAGCTCGGCCAGCATTTTGGATACAATTTTCTTAAGCTCCATGTGAGAAGAACAGGGGCCTCTGACGGTGTCCCTCCAACTTCTAGGACAAAGTATCCCCTGTCATCCCCCCTTCACATAAAAAAAAAAAATAAAAAAATTTAAAAAATCACCAGGAACAGGAATTTTGGATACTTGGTTTTCCCATCTCAATCCAGAAGGGCACACTGATAATGGTAATCTTTGTTTTCTTCACAGCTGGGGCATAGCTACAAAGGGAGGGAGGCAATTAAGAGAATATTAAGACTTCGTCTTCCAAGACGTTGTTGCTTCTGTTCCTCCTCCCGCTCCCCTCTGTTCCCCATGCTTAGCAAAGAAAGCGGCAGGAGTATTATTTCTCAAGGCCTACACTGACGTCAATACGCAGGGTATTTATTTATGAAATCGAATCTAACAGTGGGGGAGAGAGGAGCAGAGGAAGATGGACGCGCAGAGCTAGCAGCTGCCAAGTTATAATAGAGCAGCAACCTCCCAGTATTTTTCTACCCTCTTTCTGGGGGAGGGATGCAGTGCCCAGAGCTTCGGAGGCCCAGGGAAAGTGAGACAGAAAAGAGGAACAGAAAAGGCAGGCTTAGCATTGAGAGCAAAGGTATGGTAAAGGGAGGACCTGAACAAGATAAATAGCCTGTTTCTGGTTCTGGGATATTTAGGTTTGGTGCTTGTGCAGAGAGGTTAGCACTGCAGACACTTGCCTTCAGGCAGGCTCTGATCAGGCTCTAGAAGCTCTTTCCTCTCAACCTCATTGGTATTTACAAATTGGTATTTAAAAACCAGAGGGAAATTCCAGCCAAACAAATCATTTCTCCTTTTGTTGACCCATTCTTGCTCCCTGTTTCACACTCAGGCAGCAAACCAGCTGTCTGGGAAGCCCTGTACTGAAGTTAACATGAAGATTAAATTATCCCCTGCAGTCAATGAGAAACAGTTTGTCCATTGATGTTACCATATGCAGAAGCATAGAAAGATGAAGCTCAGAAGAGTAGTTTCTTTTCTTTTCCGAGAAGATTACAAGCCCCAGTGAGAGCACCCAGATTGGGGAGGAAATTCTGAGGAGCTTGAGGAGCACAGATGACCATGACAACATAACGCCTTCACTTTCAGTTCTTGCAGGTGTTGGGAGAAAGTGCCTTTGAGCATCCCTCACCAGCCTGGAAGTCATGCATGCGTATGCACTCCTTCAGGGATGGAAGTTGAAGAGGACAGCTTTTGCCTTTGCCTCACCAGCTAGTAAACATAGGTAGGTCTGGGCAGGGGGAGGAGGCAAAGTGAACATGGAAATCAAATTCCCTCTCTTTAACCCTCTGGGCTCCTCCAGGCTTATTGCTGGAAAGCCTTCTCTGTACAGCTCCTCTCCCAGCTGGAGGAAAGCCTTTTACACAGTATGATGTGCAGCTGAAGGAGCCCAAGTTTGTTGTCTCTGCCTTTCCTGGGATTCCCTTGCTGACTTCCCATTACCATGCACAAAGAGGAGGCGATGCCCTGGGTGAATTCCTCCCTGCAAAGGCTCTGTTCATACCCTTGCAAACAGCGTCAAGGTGTCAGCCAGCTCTAAGCTTTTTGTTTCCTCAAAATAAGGGAAGAGATACATGTTCTGGAGATCCATTTACAAGTCGGACTATCTCCAGTTATATAATGGCACAAGCCTGACTGCCAGCAAATTGTTGCTCTGAGCCAGGGAAGACAATCAGATTGCCTTTCAGGGCAGCCAGCGTGCACAATGCAGGCTTTGTGCCACCCTGCCACCAGCCCCAGCATGTGCAAGCGAGCCTGGCTTACCCATCGTCTTTGGAGGAAGAGGTGCGGAGGGAAAGGAAAAGCCCCTGGCTGCAGAGAGGCAGCACTCACACCTCAGTTGGTACTCCCGCACCCGGGCATGGATCTCTGCAGAGGGCTAGGGGCGCCAGGGATGGAGCCTGTCTGCAAGCACTTTCCTGTCCCGGCAGTGAAGGGATGACGGTAAATTGGTTGTTACGCTGCAGGGCAGAGACAGCGCTGACCCCTCCGCTGAAAATGGGATGGGAAGTTTCGGTGTCTGGCTTCCTGCGCTTCCTGGTGCGCTGACAGATTTAGGCTCTCGCTGAAAGTCCTGGCACTGCCTGCAGAGTCAGTGGAAAAAATGTGGTATCTAGAGATGGGAAATACCAAACCCGCTCAGAAATGCGCGGGTGGAAAGGGAAAGGTGGTTTCCGGGTGAACTTGCATTCCTGTCCTCAATGGATGTGGATGGGAGCAGGGCTTTGGAAGATTCAGAGTCTGGACTGCTGCAATGGAACCGTTGATGAATGATAGCTGGGTCCTGCTCAGAGACACACCTGAGCCACAATATGCTTCTAGTAGGGTTATACTACCAAAACTGCATGTCTGGTCAAGGGGGAGGGACCTGCCACTGCTGTTCCGTTGGCATGGTGGGGCTGGGACATGCCATGGGGCTGCATATGGAAGGCATCCCTCAGCTTTCCTACATGCAACAGCGGCCCTGGTTTCAGCAGGCAATAACGCATGGAGAGAAAAGATGGTCTGAAACAAAATATCCGATGTCGTCAACAGCCACAGATTAATTCAGTGAAATTGCTCGTTGCTGCGAGGAGTTAGTGAAAGAAAAACACTGGGAAAAGAACGGCTATCTCTCTGATGAATAAGGGTACACATAGCTGCATTTCACAGGGGAAGTGTTGATAAACATCACTAAACCCTCATGCTTCAGAGGAGCTGAGTGCTGCTAGCCCTGGGGCAGAGGAGACTTCTGCTGGCAGCTTGCTATGGCACTGCAGCCCACACTGAGCACTTTTACCTTGTCCTCTGCAGTGTTGCCACTGGTTTCCTGGGAAATGGAGTGTTTAATTAAATGCACCACTGCTCTCAACCAGTCAAGAGGTTCCTACTTGCCTGGACAAAGGTGCCCATAGACTTTTTTCTGTCAAGAGCATGGCAAGCATCCTTATGGTAGTGACACTGGTTGCAAAAGCTATGTGTAAATATCCGCACTGCAGAAATACAAGTGCATCCTCTGCTTGAAGAGCTCCTTCACTGTTCATGAAGCACACCCGCTCTGAATGCCCAACATACTGTTTACTGGATGTTCAACCCATCCACACGTATGTCAGTAAAACCCTAATGGCAATCTTGTACTTGCCTAGCACACAATACCACCCTCTCAGCCCAGTCCAGCAAAAACAGTTCCCTCTGGAAGTGAGTCATATTTCTTCATCTTTAGAACCACTTCAAGCAATTTATCTTGCAGACTTTCTGACTACATTTACATAAAATGCATCCTTCCTCCCTTTCTATTCCTGGTTCCATGCATGGGGTTATTTTAGATGGCGTGCTCAGAGATCACTGTGACACACAGACACACACACACACAGAGAGCAGAGAGGATGCTATGCTTTTGGTACGTACTCAGCAACGTTTATGCAGGTAGCAGGCTCTCAGTTTCCTTCGGCACTTACAATAGATTTACATGCCAGCAAAATGAGAGAAAAGGCTAAGGTGCTGGTCACTGCCAGAAACCTTGTAAATTTCTCTACAAAGTGCAGCTTGTACATGTAAATAACGTCACAAGACCCCTGGAAGTAAATCTGGGAACATGGGTTACTGGCAAAGTTGGGGAGGTGTAAGGGAGGTTGGGAGGGTGAAGATGCTTCTAGTAATGGCTCATGCACCCGTACAGAATGGTTAGGAACTGTTCCTCCCTGGAATTTAGTGCAGGCTATTAATTATATCCCCATAGCTCTGCCAACAGATGACACTTACAGCATTAGTGCTGGAACTCAATCTCTGAGCAAGCTGGAGGCTTTCATTCACAACTGCAAGATGCAACAAGACCCTTTGGAGTCTGAGGGCAAGTGAGGCCATATATAAAAATAGCCCAAGTCCTTCGCAAATTCCACCTTATGGATTAGTTTCCTTATCAGCTCAAGCAGGTATCTTCAGGTAGAAAAAGAAATGACTGGAAAGTGTATGAGAGAGGTTTCTGAGCTTGTGAGTGGCATTGGAGTCAGAATGGGGTAGGCTTTGCTGTCTTCCTGTGCAAGAGCAGGCAGATTTACATGAAGTTAGTAAGAGGCAGGCTGAAAAACAAACAGAAGGAGATGGCTCTTCATGCAACAGGTAGCAGATCTGTAGACCTTCTTACCAAAGGATGTTGTGGATATAAGAAGTTTATATTGATTCAAGGAGAGTTCACGAAAGAGAAATCCATTGAGAGTTGCTAAATACATAGAAACTGTATCTGGCTCAGGAAGTTCCTGAGTTGAAAATAGTTGGAGGCTGGGAGAGCACTGAGGGGAAGTATTGTATACATTTGCCCTTGTTCTCACTTCTCCCTAGGCTTCCACTCGTGGGCTCTTTTGGGGTCCGGATGTTAGGTTAGACAGACCTCTGGTCTGACCTGGTGGAGCCTTTTTTATGGCCTTATGTACCTACATATTCATGAGGGATGGCTTTATCATGTTACATGGTTACTTCCCAAAGGTCACCATCTTCAAGCATCCTCCTCTACTCTACATTCACTGCAGTTCAGGCACCAGACACACACCTTTTTCCAGGTCGCAGTTGACACAGCAGCTTATAAGATCGTGCCTGCTGGTAGACAAATCTGTTGAATAACTGAAGGTTTGTGATGCCTGTCATATGCATCATCCCCAAGTAGGCCATCAGTCTGGGATTTGATGTTATTAAGTGTTTGGCAACAATATTTATGTTGGACACTGCTACCCCTCTTTCCTCCTTGTTGTCCCATTTGTCCCCATCTCAGCAAACAATGTTGAAACTGTTGTGAACTCAAGAGTTTGCAATAAGTTATAATCTCGCTCTGGTCACCAGTTTGCACACTTTGTTCCGAGTTTGGCTATGGAAATTAAGTCCTTTTTGGCATCTGTGTTAAAACATGCTGAAGCTGCCAACTCAGTGCATGTCTTAGATGAACTGCTTTGGGACTTTATTCATCCTACTTGGGATATGTTTTGAAGGCTTTATTTGTAGCTACAACAGTCAGAGCCTTTCTCACCCCTCTCTTCCCTGAAAAATAGTGTTTGAAAAATAAGTCTTTGAATAAAAACTGAGCAGCCTTGTTAGCCTTCCCTTCAAATCTTCCCAGTTGCTCCTTTGAGGTCTTCTGTCCTAGGTCTCTTTGAGAAACTGCTGCAAACCAGGAACAATCAGGATGGCAGTGATCCCTGATAGGGAATTAGGAAAAAATGGTCTGGAAAACAAACAAAAAAAAAGGTTAAAAGATGCATACCTGGAGCCCATAGATCCTGTTCTTTCTTTCAAACAACTAGAAGGCAAAGCAAGCTACACTGAAAGCTATCTTCTGAGATAAATACATCAGTTCAAGATTTTGGGGGCTTCATAGCAAGCCATCTGTTGTGGAAACAAAAAATCTAGCTCTATCACAGTTCAAAACTCGCTGGGGTTGATGATGTCTGATTGTCAGCACGTTTGCAGTACTGCAGGGATTACATGATGCACATCAATTGCCCTAACTTTGCTACCCCTTTTGTCACACCAACTGTGGATCCCACTTGAGGAAGCTTCAAAATTAGCCAAGTGCCACCCAGAGATCTCCAGTAGTGGATTGCTGTTGTGACGGGTGGAGTGGGATTTCTGCCTCCGGTAGCATTCACATTGTTCATACGCTTTCTACTTTTTGCTGCTGCTCACATAATGGCAGGAGCTATTCTTAGCCATGGGGAGCCTAATCTTTAAGAAAAGAAAAATCCAAACAACCGAAACACCCCTCTGTGAGCCATTTCCACAACAATAACTTGTAGCAGGGAGGAAAGAGGGTAGGCCAAAATAATGTAGCCCTCTTCACCAAATAAGGACCCTTGTAAAGGCAGCCCTGAGTGTTGCAGGGCTTAGGAAGGACAGGGAGGGCTTTGGAGTGGAAGGGTGAATCAGCATGGCCATCAGATCCCACCCACATGAATAATACCTCTCACTTCCCTTGAATTGTACATTGTGATAAAAAACTAGCTGCCTTTTTTGGTATTCCAGCGTCTGCCCGAGAAGAGCCTGAGTGAAATTAGGTTTCCTGTACCTTAATAGATTAATTTAGTTTGAACTAAAAATGAGGGCATGAGTACTGTCGGGAGCCAAGGGGCCTCAAATGACATGTCTCCCTTTTAAGCCTTTTTTCTGTGTGTGTTTGGTGAGTCTAAACATTGAATAAAACGTGTTTTCTCCAAAATTTTTGAAGTTTACCATTACAAGCAACCTCACTGATTGCATGCAAGTGCATGCAACCTCAGGGTGATGTCCACGCTGCCATCTGCTGAGCTTCTTGGAACCCCATGAAAGCATTTCTGTACCACTGGAGAAATATTAACTCTTTCATTTGTTGTCCTTGAAGTTTTCTGCCTTAATAGCTATGCTGGCTCCGTCAACTCTCCTGACTTCCCTCTGAGCATCTGAAGGAGAACACCCTGGCTCATGTTACCCTTTTATTGTGCCTCATGGCAGGAAAGATGCAGACCCTACATCTTATCTACTAATGGATATTACAGCAGAGATCCTGGGTGAGAACAGGCAAATGAAGCCAGGACAAAACTGTACTTCCAGTAGGGAATCTCAAAATCCTCATGTTGAAATGTTATGTTTTTCTTCAGAGACCCATAACAAGTTTTCCTCTCACAGAGGCAATGTGAATGGGAATTTCCATGGTGCCTATGGAGACACCATCTTTATCTGAAGGTAACTCAAGATAAACTTGAGTTTTGGAAGAGTTTTCCATGCCACCTGGTGAAGGCTGCTAAGCATCTTGGACAGTCTGACTGAGCCTCCTTACACTTGTAAGCTCTGTCCTGCTAAAAGAAGTATTTGCAGTTTTACCATGAGATTAGCTCTGTCCCTTTAGTTTTACAGATATAGGACTGGCAGGAGACTAAAGTGCCCAGTTAAAAATGAGCATGTATTATTGCTTGCTTCATTCAGAGGATACCAGTTTGAACTTGTAGTACACAATATAATGAGAAAAAGATGGAAGAAATGTATAGGTAATAGGGCTGTCAGAGTAAAGGGACGCTGTCAAACTCATCTTCAGGTCCACCTTAAGATTGCCTTCACATCTTAAAAGCAACCAGTTTTATAAAATTTTCAGTCAAAAATTGGTGCCAGCTCTGATTCACAGACAAGACTCTACTGCATGAGGTCTTTCTGTAGTTTCCACATCTCAAAGGATATAGAAACTGGTAGTCTGACAGTATCTTCAAATACCAGAAGGAGTCATAAGGCTTTTCACCATTTTTCCTGCCATCTCCTTTTTCACCTGTAAACCCCTGCCATATTCAGCAACTCAGTAATGTGTCTGGGAGTGGACAGAAGGCTCTTTTCCTGCCAAGTAGAGTCTTGAAATCTTACAAATAAAACCTCATTTTTTGAGGTGAGATAAACCTCAGTTATCCCACCAGCTCTATATTTTGGGAGGTGGCACTGGTTAACCTACTGTGTTTATGGCACATGTTTTTCTGCGTTGGTTTTCTGGTTGCAGTCATAAAAAATTCCATTAAGCCACTCCTGTTATGATTAGTGCCACCAGTCACCCAGTACCACCTGCAAATGGCAGAGCACCAACTAAAGGTGCACCCCAAGTCTTCTCTCAGGGCCATGTTGTACAGTTATGTATTTACATTGTCTCCTGAGACTAACAAACTCAAACTTAATTCTTAATAAAGTGTTATCTCGTGCTGTTAAGAAATGCCTCTTCCCCAGTGCACTGCCATGCTGCATCAACTTACTGCTTCACCGTCATAATAAAAGATAAAGACTCTTAGCTCTTGTGCTGCTCCACTAGTTTCCTTGCCTCTGACCAATATGTTTTTATGGCCACTCACAGGCTCAGCTGCTAAGCCCACAGAGGAAAGGTCCCTCTGAAAGCCCTAAGCAGACCAAGCCCTAGGTCTGCAGCAGGAGCCCCTTCATGGTACCATACTCATTGCCACCACCTCCTCCTCCCAGCTGGCTGGAAGGAGCCCAGAGTTTCCAATTCTCCTTCCTTTTTAAATTGGAATTTCAAGGAATTGTGTCAAGCCAACAGCCAGGGCCAAAAAAAAAAAAGAAAAAAAAAAAACAAAACCACGTACACACACACAAAAAAACCCAAAAAAACCCCACCAAAAAAAAACCAAACCCAAAAAAACAAGCCACAGAAAAAACAACCATCAGGAACATCCTGGAATTTCCTAGCGATTGCTGATAGCAGATGAAAGCCAATGAAGAGCAGCATCAATGATTACGATGATTAATGTCTCTTTCCATATGAATACTACCAAAGGAGGAGAGATTGTGTGCCTTGAGAGAGCAGCATTCCTTTGTCTTGCTCATCTGCCCCTCACACAGACCTTACTGTGTGTTTTTAAATCTTAAAAATGGCTCATAAGAAGGTAAGTCCTCCCAGCCTTGCAGGTTGTGTTGCTATTCTAAGCCTGTCCTCTGCAGGCTGGTCAAAATTAAACCGACAATATTTTGAGTCCTTTCCCTCCCCTTTATTCCCCTCTCTGCTAAGGGGACCCATTTTAATTATTATTTAGGAAAAGACAGCTGCTTCCTGTTTGTATCATTAATTTATTTTGTTTCCTGAAGGGAAGCTTCGGTGAAAAGAATCTGTGGATAGCTGGAACGTCTCACAAAATATCACTGGCTGCATGGGCCAAGGTTAAATACAATAGCTAGGTTTATTTTTAAATGATTATTATTTTTCATTATTTTCCATGCCAAAGCAGAGACTAAAATTCTAGCACACGTAACTAAGCTTTTACAGTAAATTCTGCCTTTCCTACATAACTCCTTAGAAGGGAGACAAGGCATTCTTAGTTACAACAAAAGCTAAAACACCAGTTTCCCTCCAACTATTATGAAAACCAAGGCCGGAGGGAGAAGAGGTGCGGTTCCCTTTCTCCAGTTTCTCAAAACCTCACACTCTGGTGAATTTGATATGCTGAAATCATGCCTGGCCATTGTGATAGCCTTCTACAATAAGATGAGTGACTCTGTGGATGAGGGGTGTGCAGTGGGTGTTGTTCATGCCAGTTTTAATGGGGCTTTCGGCACTGTCTCCTAAAACATCCTTATAGACAAACTGATGAAACATGGATGACATAAATGGACAGTGAGGCGGCTTGAAAGCTGGCTGAACTGTCAGGATTGTGATCCGTAGCATGATGCCCCTCTGAAGAGCAGTCGCTAGTGGTGCACCCAAGGGCTCCCCTACTGGGGCCAGCACTGTGTAGCATCTTCATCAGTGACCTGGGTGATGGGACTGAGGACACCCTTGACAAGTATGCAGGTGATACAGAAATAGGAGGAATGGTTGGTAGAGCAGATGGTTGTGGTGCCATTCAGAGGGACTTCAAGAAGCTGGAGGTAGGGGTCATCAGGAATCTCACACTGTTCATAGGGAAATGGGTAGGGGAATAACCTCACAGACCAATATGAACTGGGGGCTGACCAGCTAGCTGGAAAGCAGCTCTGCAGAAAATGACCTTAAAGTCCTGATGCGCAATAAGCTGACCATGAAACGGTCAATATGGCCTCATGGCAAAGATGCTGAGAGCATCCTGGGCTGCATTAGGAAGAACACTGCCAGCAAGTCGAGGAAGATGTTCCAACATTCGTAAGCTGGATTCAGTTCTGGGTGCCCCAATACAAACCGTGGATATACTGGAACAAGTCCAACAAAGAGCCCCAAAGATGGTTGCAGCATCTATCATACAACGAGGGGCAGAGAGAGCTGGACCTGCTCACCTTGGAGAGAAGACTCAAGGGGGATCTTATCACCATGTATAAATATCTGATGGGGGGAAAAAAAGATGGAGAGAGACTCTTCCCAGTGATGCTCAGTGGCAGGAAGAAACACCACGAGCACAAGCTGAAAGAAAGGAAATCCCATTTAAACATAAAATTTATTTTTTTCTTTAGCTGTGAGGGTGGTTGTACACTGGTACATGTTGTCCAGAGAGGTTGTGAAGTCTCCATTCTTGCAGATACTCAAACCCCAACTGGTCAGGGTTTTGGGCCTGCTCTAGATGACCCTGCTTGAGCTGGGCACTTGGGAGTATATGATCTCATGAGATACCTTCCAGCCACAGCTACTCTGTGATCATGTGAACCCAAGACTAACAAGAGGACCAGGAGCAAATGAGGTGCTAGACTTCTTCCAGACCTGTGGTGAGACACGAGTCATACCCCTGATGTCACCACTGATTATGTGAGGAGCTTGGAGCTCCACCTTGCCCCTAGTCAGTTCTGTTACAGCATTTTTGAAGGCTATTAACACCATCCATTTCCAAGCCCTCCACTCAACCCGTTCAATGTCTCATTGTTTCAGCAGCCTCATCCTTTCCATTCATTTCAGCTCAGAGGTGCCCACTGGCCCCAGCAACCTTACTGCTGCCCAGTCTTCCTGCTGTGAGGAGTTATTTGGCACCAGTACTATTGACCTTTTCACAAGAGCAAAGTTATTATGGGAGGTTTTATTTACTGCACATGGAGTAACCCCTTGCCCCCTGCCTTGTTTTTCCTGGTTTCCTTTCTCATGGTTTGTTCTCTCCTTCACTAGGAGCTTTCACATGCCAAGTGGCTTTGATGGAAACCATTAAACTTGAGAAATAAAAATTGTACAAGTCTTCTGCTCACTCTTCTTATACTAAGTATAGCTTAAAATTGGATAATAAGCATTTGTTTCCTTAGAAGAGTGTTTACACTACAAATTCAGCCATGAAAGGTAGGATATGCTAAGACATACTCCAAAGAGCAGGGCTGTAATGGCTTAACAACAAACTAGGCAAGTTTTTATATATAGGGAAAGCTGCACATTATTCCTTGCACATCCAATGACTAAAATGACTGATGGTTTACTGCATCATTCTCTTGGAAAATAACTTCATCTTGAAGTGAACACTTAGTTTGGCAAAGTTAGAAACTACTAAAAAGCAGCCTTTTAATAAAAGTACCAGATAACTTTTGGTCTAAACTAACATTGCTGACAGCAAACTGCTGCAGGATTTTCAGCAGAAAGTGATTCTTGCGCATCATGGGGCTTGTGTAGGGAGAGAAAGGTAAGGTGAGCAATGTGCTTGAGAAGGCATGTCCTCCTACACCACAGAAACGTGGCACCCTTCAGCTACACATGATCAGCAGAATGAATGAATGAGCATGGCAACCACACAGAGGATTAATTCTGTCACATCCCAGGAAATGGTTCTTTCCCCAGGAAAGAAATAATATTACAATGTGCGTTAATGAGCACTCAGTGCAGGCAGGCAAGAACCGTTGTTTAAAGCTGTGACTGGATTTGAGGTTCGCCCCTCCCGGGGCTAACTGCAACCGGTTGAGATGGTTTCCAGCTCTGTCTGCAGCAGGCGCTGGGTCACGGCTTGCGCCCCACCAGTTAACACATGCAGTGCTGCTAAGCCATTTCCCAGCAGGGCCTGTGTCAGAGGCTGGGCTCCCACTTCACTTCCGCAGCTGGGTGAGGTAGAGCCCTGGAATTGTAAGAAACTTGAACTTCCTTTTTATCTGGGAGATGGGCGGGAGTCTTTTGATGGTACAATTTCCTGCTGGAGGGACAGAATTAAGAAGAAAAATAGAACTTTAACCTCTTCACTCAACTATGAAGAAGACAATCTCACCATTGGGCAAGGTTTATTCTGCTGGGAAGCTCAGACTATTCCCATCCTGGGTATAACACAAGGTCAACAGCAGCAGTCTCCAGGAATATTAATCTTTCACCCCTCAGACCGTGCCACGGGTAATTAATCACTTGATTGCATAACTTCTTGTAAGACAGGAAAAATAAGCTGCCTTTGCCAGCTTTTTGGACAAGTTATTTCACATACATTTGAACTTTCTTCCAGTACTTGTTGGGTTTTGATTGCAATGAATGAATCGCATCCAAACCCCTTCCCAGCCACGGAGGAGCCAGACAGCATGGAGGCGTGTGACGTCTCAGTGCAACACTGGGGAGTGGGTCACTGCACTGTTTTGAGGGGGATCCCTCTGGCCTCCCAATGGGTGGGGGAAGGTACAGCATCCAGCGGAGCAGCTCAGCCCAGGGGGGAAAGCAGAGCACTGCGTTACCCCGTGTTTTACATCTGTATGTAATTGAAAGCAGGATCTGGCCAAGTTGCTGTTGACTCCAGAGAGCTGAACCTTGCTTAAGAGCAAGGAAATCCTGGAGTTTAATCCTAGAAAGTAAGGTTTTGTTTTGCTACAATCACCTGGGATGTACCGCTGAGATGGGCCCAGCTGCAAGAGACCCTAAGGCTCCAGAGATCACATAAAGCTGTGAGGGGTGTTGAGCCAAGCGCATTGCTGGAGTGGCTATCAGCTAACCCCGTCTCCCCAACATGCTGCTGGACTCGCTCTTCCTTTCTACAGCTTTATTAAATGGCAGTGAAATACACAAGGTTTTCTTTAAAAACATTTTCTGTCATATGGTAATGAAATGGGAAACAATGCCCAGAGGCTACCTCATGCCTCATGCTCCTATGGACACCAACCGGCCTGCTTCCAGCCCTGTCTCCAACTTTGTCTGGAAGAGAAGGCATCCCTTTGTGCCTCAACATTGGTGTACCCTTCAGCAGCCCCAAGCATCTCTCCACCCAACTGCTGCCTCCCAAAGCAGGTGGTGGCTGTCCTTTGGCTCTTTGGATTGCCCCAGCTAAATATTTAGTGAAGCTTAACCCTCACCTTTGAGTGGCTCAGACCTCTTTCTTCCTGCTCAGCCCAAGGCTAATGATGACACAAAGGGGTTAAACCATGGAAGAAGTGATGGAGTTAAATGATGGAGTTAAGTGTCCTCCTAAGTCCTAAAGTGGAGGGCCCTCAATGATGCACTGAGAGGGAAGCTGAAAAGATTTTATTGGCCACAAGAATCAGAACTAAATCCAACTGATGGATGAAAGTGCTATTCTTTAACAGCTCCTGGAAAAGCAGTCAGGAAACTTGGTTTGAAAGTGTTCCTGTGAAGATCACTTCATCCTTTGGCTCTAGGTAGCCTTTTGGTAAAAACAGAGAGAAATATTTCCCTGTATTAAGTATTTTGAGATCCTTGCAGGAAAGATGCTAACAAAGCGTATGGCTTAGCAATTAAGGCTTACTGTATGCTACAAGAGTTACGGGTGACGTGGGGAACTGGCACAGTGAAAAGCAGTTTTTCAAAGCCACAATGAGTGGGATATCCCATGCAGGCACGCTGAACCCACTGCTGTAAAGGGTTGTTCTTCCACATCATCTGCTTAACCCAAGGCTTCTTGGTGCTTCCCCCCCCCATCCCCCCCCACCCCACTGTCCCTAAATGTCTCTGGAAGGATGGAGGCAGAGAAAAGGTGTTCACCTATCCTGGGCACTGGAGACCTCCAAGAAACACCCTACACCATTTTATCTGGTTGCTCTGGCTTATGTTTTGTGGAATAAAACCATCTATCAAATGAGCTGCGATGAGAGCTCTGACGTCTTCCCAGCAGCGCACGCTAACATGTTCTCCTCACCATGCAATGTGTGGCCACAAGTGGCTCATGCTCCATCTGGCCATAGTTAAAGGGCTATCAAGAATAGGTCATCTACATGAATTCCTTCCAAATCTGGTATTGCACCAATGTAATGACATGATGCTGCTGAAATACAGACAAATTAAAACCAAGGCCAGGCGTAGCTATTCCCCAGGTACCATTCATATGAATAAACAAGATAAAGCCTGGGAAGAAGAGAACAGGAAATGGTTCTATTTACAGCTTGATCACACATCTTCCAAAAGCAACTGAGCCAGCTGGACAACTTGCTATCTTCAACCACTCTCCTGCTGCAGGATGCTGCCCCTCCAGATTGGTTGGCAGCACACTGAAAGTAGCTTAGAAAGCAACCACCCAGGCAGTTCAGACAGCATATCAAAAAAGATAATAACTTCCAACAGACGATGGTGAGATGCAGGTAAGGACAGAATAGAGGGGCTGATGCCTTCAGCCAAAAAGTGAGTAACACAGCAGGCAATTAGATGATTTTGAGGCAGCAGCAGAAGAACCAGTAGGAACCAGTTCACCCAAATATCTCACAGCTCATGGACCATGAAGCATTCCAGTCTCCATCTGTAGAAACCCTGCTGCTTGCTCTGTTTCCTGAAAGGAGAACCTGCTTAAACCAAGGTTTAGCTACTCCCATGACAGGCACTGCAGAACCAGCTTAGGTCAGAACTTGGGAGGCTCAAAGCAGCTGTAAAACTTCTCGAAAAATAATATTTCATGTTTGCTTGATCAGTGTAAGAAAACTTTACCCATCCTCTTCCACACCTTCTCTACAACTCCTGGAGAAGGAAAGAAGAACAGCATAGTCTAATCAGTTGTGGGATTGCCTTATCATGACCAGCTACAGGGGCTTTGGGAGAACAGTATGCCAGAGATGGGTACACAGTAGTTAAGCTATGTTAAAAATAAAGTAATTTTCAGCAGACTGAATGAGGAAACACCCATTTCAGTTCACACAGTTGCAGCAGTTGCACTTGGAGCATTCAAGCTGAGTAAGCCAATGATTGTTTTCTTGAGCAAAATTCTAATAGACAGCTGAATGCGTGATCACTGGTCACTACTGAGTGGCACCCTTACCTTGACTCTTGTTCAGTGGTGGACAAAGGTGGCTTTCAGCGAGGTGTCCACCAGCACCAGGTCCCTGTTCCTCTTCTCCAAGATGCTGAATGTCAAAGTCCTATGATCTGGATTTGAAGGAATTGCGTTGCTAAGGTCAGGAACTACTATTTTTTTTTTTTCTTGGCTGATTGCAAATCAAATGTTTAGTTTTGATAAAGTAAAGGTTAAATCATTCTGGATTTCGCACATGTTTGTATGAGCGTGAGGATGTGTGAGTATAGGCCGGAATTGTTGAGGACAGCATAATTAGGACAGCTTCAGGTCACATAATGTCTAGAGTCTGCAAGTTAATGTGGCACTGTTTCTGCTTCATGCATTGCAAATTTTCCTGAGCAACTTTGTAAAGCACTGGTGGGGTAGGGGAAGATTTTGCTTTTCTTACTTACAGAATGGTTTAGCCGATAAGGCAAGTGAATCAGTGGCTTTGGTGGGACACCCATTGCCCATAGTGGTGTCCCAGAAATAAAAATACCTCTGGGGTCCATTTTGGAAGTGAGAAGAAAGAGCTGTGAGTGCACTGTAATGTTTGTGGCTGAAGATGGTGACACAATACCGACTTTACTGATTGTTTTATCTTCTCCCCTCTCTTCCCTCCAAGTTGTTTGCAAAGAAATTCCAAACTCTTTAGGTTATTATTGTCTAAATACCTGCCAAACATTTTCATTGTTACCTGTTTACTAGGAACTGGAGAAAAAACAATTCAAGCTTATTTACAACTCAGACAACATGAAGTTGGGTATCCCCTCTGGAGGACACTGATTAGTTGGGTATGCAGATTATCTTCTACTCTTAATTGTTTGCTTTGTTTGAGCTTCTAACAAGTTTTTTCCCCCTCCTCCTAGAATATTTCTGGTTACATGAAGGTTTTGACACAGAAACCAGGAAGGATGTGAAGACTAACCATAAATCTTTTAGTCCTAGACTGTATGGCATTATAAGGGCTTTCCCTTCCCATGGTTTGCACAAGTGAAGAAAGGCCTTATGTGGCTGGACAGTGAAGACTTTAAGAACGTGAATGTTCCCATCAAACCAACATGCACATCATTTAAAGGAGCAAAATAAGTAGTTACTTGAACAAGACTATACTAGCAAAAGAGTGTGTGGGTCATGAACTGTCTCTGCTAGCTTCCTTTCTTAAGGCAAAACTTGCCACTAGCAATGGAATTCATGAAGGTAAAAGAGGATTTCCAGGAACGTATGTATATTTCCAGGGATACCTATTAATTATCTTACCTTCTATATATTCTAGGCCAGACAGTTGAAAATAATAAAACAAACCCTCAAGGAACTTTGCTCAAAATGAGCCAGTTGCTTCAAAGACGTCAATGCGCTGGGCTGGATGGGTGAGCTGCGAATTTGGCTGTAGGAGTTCACTAACCAAGAAGAAAAAATATTTTGGTTGGGAAATATTCAAGTCTCTGGTTTGGTTGGAAACACTAGACATCCAGTTTTTCTGAGAGGTGCCATTAACCCTCTCACCCCCCACACCCCAGTCTACACACATTTTAACTGGAGGACCAGTCTGTAAGTTGGATGAGACACAGCTGTGCAACAGTGTGATGGGTTGGCCAGGGTGGAAAGTCCCCTGCTAGCTTGGCTGTGCTGTCACTATTTGGGTATCTCAAGGTCTTTAAGTAACTCCACTGGCTTTGGTGGCATGGTATTCTGCAAAAGAAAAGGTATTTAGCCCACCAATCTGGTCTTTACAGAGCAGCTGCTTCTTGTCTCCACAGCTGGCTGCTCACTAATGGACTCCAAAATGAAAAAACCCAACCTACCTGTCTCTTAGCTCAGAGCTTTGAGTAGTCATAAGACAAAGTCAGTCATAAAATTGTTGTGATGCCAATTGAGGGGAGCCTAAGATCTAACCATAATCTTGGCACCATGATCCCGCTATAATATCCCCCATCACTCCAGGGTGCGGTGTCTTTGCTTCCAACCCTTCGTGTGCCAGGAAAAATGGAGGCAAGAAGGGTAAAAATAGGCATTAAACATAGGGCAGGTGTTGCCATTGCATGATAGCAATCTCGCCTCCCTGCTGCTTTGGAGATGGCACACAGAGGAGACCTGGGCTGTCCCACAGCTGTTCTTGGATCAGTTTGTAGGTGGAGTGATACACATGCTTTTTCAAGGAGAGAGTTTTTGTTTGCCAAAATGCTTTTGGAGCCTGTGCAAATCTTCTTGTCAACCTAAGCGCTCACATACATGCTCACATTGCTATTCATACCACCTTGCAGTCAACACAGCACCAAGGAGAGCTTGGTATGACAGGCTTTCAACCATGAAACTCATCATGAGTGGTCTGTCTGCCAGCAGTTCATCTTTGACACAAACAACCATGGGTTGTCTTAATTCAGACAGTCATCCTGTCATCCTCTGGCCATCAGAGCACAATCAATGTATCTGCAACCGTACATGAAAAGAAGACGCTCTTAGTTCTTTTTGGCACCCACAAAGATGTGAAAAGTGACCAGTGAAAGAAAAAAACTCCACTTGGTCGGTATTTTCTTTTCTTTTCTTTTTTATTTTTTCTTTTGGCAAACCATGTGTTAAAAACACTTTCTTGCCCAAGGAGACTTCATGAGAGGGAAAAGCAAAGCTAAGTTACAACTTCTTAAAAATAGGAATAGCATTTTATAATTCTTTCCCCCCCCCCCCCATTACCATGCAAAGCCACCCCACCCACAAGAAACTGCTGTCTGACTCACTCTTGTGTCTCACTTGGAGAGAAAGGCTTTCCCCCAATGGGGGCACCTGGTCAAGAACATGACATTCAGGGTGGTGTTGCCTCTTTGCAATTTGAATCTTTTCAAATAGCTTTATATCTATGACTACAGGGACCTTCACGCAGACATAAGTATTACCAGTGGAAGAGACATGTTGTCATATCCTTGCAGTAAGTAAAGAGATCAGATCTTCTGGAAAATTAGTCTTCTTGGGCCAAGCCGACTCAATGGCTCGGACAATAAGACATCTCTTCTGTATCGGTTCATTTTCAGTGTTACGCTGCTCAAGCAGCGAGTTCTCTCTACTATTCTGGGAATACACATTTGACCTCTGTTACAGGGGTTTATTGTCAACATGTGTCCACTGGGAGCCCCAGCAACTTCTCCCATTGTCTATTGTCTTATAAACAGGCTTATAAAAGCACTGCAGGAAAGCCAATAACTCACCAAAGTGGAAATCACTCATAATTCAAAAGTTTAACTTTCAACTTCTGCATCTTGCAGTGGCAGGAGAGGTCAGGCAAGCGAGAGGAACTTGCAGCTTGCTTTCCTTGGTGTTCCTATACTGTCACATGTAGCTAAGTTGGGATGCAGAGATGCCATGCTGCTGCGAGCTTGCTCTATGCACGTCAAGGAGGGGAACACTGACTCCAAAAGTACAGTGTGAAGTGGGGTTACTGGTCTCTAATGACTTCAAGGGGAAAAACTGAAAGAAAGGAGAAAAGCTGGTGGCAAAGTAACTTTGCTGGCTGATTCTAACGCAAAGTGTAATTTCTTCTCTACCAAAACTCGCAGTTTGTGGTTGGGCTATTGTAGTAAGCACAGAAAAACTGTGTTTTTTTACAGTTAACAATACTTAAGTCACTCAGCTTAATGCATGAATGAAAGAAACCCTGGAGATCATGCTCACCCAAGGGAAGGCAGCATACTTAGGAAATGTCCCAGTGCGATCAGTTTAGTCATCTTCAGTTTCATAACATTCAACCTCCAAACTGTGATGTGCAGAGGCAGAATCCCCTCTGAGTTTTGAGATGGTCTCACTACTTCCAATTTGCTCTGTGGCCAGCCAAAGAACATTTGCAGGCATTTTCAAGAAAGAGAGCAAAGTTGCTTCCCACGCAGAACAGCACCCAGCACTCAAGCAATTAGTAGGGATGCGCAGACAGCTATGTGCTTTTGCTGGGCTACCAGACCTGACAGAGGGGACAGGAAAGGAGAAAATGGGAAAATTAAAGACTTATATTGGCATTGCTACCAGAGGCATCCTATCCCTTCTAGATGCAGTGAAGGGATCACTTCATCCTTCCACAGCAACTGATAGGCTCCAGGGCTAACCGGGTGCCAGCTGTTGGGATATGCTGTAATGCTTAACCAGGGCAAAGGGAAGCGCTCAACAGAGCTACACAGGCATGAAAAGAACAGAATTTTTTAAAAAATATAAATGAATTAAAAATAATCACTTAACAAAGAGGGAAACAGACAGCAAACACCAAAGAGACAGACAAGCTGCTGTAGACTCCACTGCCCATCTCTGACACATCTCTTCCTACATGCCACCAATGATGGTGAGGTCAAGGAAGAGTTTTGAGCCCCTGTTTGTATTTTTAATGTGCCTGATGCTCTTCTGCCCTTTGTGAAACCTTTGCCTTCCTTTGAGTGCTGAAACAGTCCTTTGAGTGTTGAAACACCATCCAGTGCTGCAGTTGCACCCTCATTGGGTACACCTCTGAACCAGGCTCAGTGATGCCATGGTTTGCAGAGTAGGACTGGGGTGCAGCCCTGGGCAGCCCTCTCACCTGCGCTGTGCCCTCACCACTGCCTCTGAGCTGTTTACAACCCATGGTCATGCCTCTTTCTCCAGGAAAGCAAAAGCTTCCATCCCAAGAGGGACCATTTAAAAGTTGCTCAAGAGCCTGCAAAGGTTATATTTCCTTGCTTTCTGAAGGCAAAGCAGTTTTATCTGGAAAAAAAAGAAAACCACCCAACAGCAGCAGCAACAACGAAAAAAGAGCAACCCATGGTGTTTGTTTACAAGAGCACATTCATTAGTGTCTGGAGGGTTGACTCAGTCTAAAATGAAAAGGGGTGGCACCAGGCAAGCTATGCTGATAAACAAGTCCACCTCCCACTGTGGGGTGGTCCAAGAGCTGGCTTTCTTCACCTCACCAGGCAGCCCCAGGCTCCTCCTTCAATGGACCTTTCCCACCGTGAACCCCTGGGGAAGCATGGCTTTGAGATATTGATGGGCAAGCAGCTGCCATCCTTCACTGGGCATTCCCCCACAGGGTGGAGAAGCATCTTGGCATGAAGGGCTGGGCTTGGTGTCTGCTTGGGCATCACCATGGAGGAAACAGAGGTGCCTCACACCCCTGCCCACTTTGCTCTGCAGGGCTGTGCTCCTCCTTGGTGCCTTGCATGCCTGATCGCATAGAGGAGACCTAAGCTAAGCTTACTTCACATGGAGCAAAGCAGAAACTCCCACGAACATGCCAGACCTCATCCAACTCAGTCTTCAGCCATTTCACCATCTGCAACTGTACAGGCAAGACAGAAAGGTTGTGTTTTGCCTGCTCCTGGTGTGTAAGGCATCATCACATCACGCAGCCTGGTTCAGTGATCAAATGGGCATGGAAATACCACCAGGACATGTGCCAAGATGGGCACAGCATCTGTATAAGGAAGGATAAATAAAAGCATGTGGGGGCTCTTGAAGTCTCAGAAATAGCATCCGTGATTGACTGTCCGTTCCAATATACAGTTGTACTCAAGTACAACTCACACATCTGATGTACAATTACTCCTACATTGAAAACACCCTTAAAAGAGTAACAACCAGTTAACAATCAGGCACTTTCTAAAGTGCCACTTTTAACTGCAATTAATATCTGAATTTTGCTAATGACTCCTTCTTTACCTGTCAAAATACTATGTTGCTCCTCAAAAGCGGGGTCAGCTTCTTTAATTGCAGATTTGACCTCAGGAGTGAAAAGAAACACTTTTAGAGTCACAGAGTTATAATGTTGCAAAAAAAATTATCGACTCTTTAGAGCCATTAGTATGTTCACACCTCACTGTACCTACAAAGAGAGAGGGGAGCCCATTTTCACCCCAAGGCCAGGCAGTGGGAGCATACCTTGCTGATATGCCTTCCTCTAGAAAAGTGTCATCTTCACACCAATAGAAACTGTGTCAATGTCATAACACAGGTGAGGACAAGGGCTACAGGCTTTTGAAGGGGAGATACTGCCTGGCTTCAGGACTATCCCCATCTTCATGACCACAGTATCACCCTCTAGAAAGCAGGTATCCAGCTTTCATCCTACAACTGCATTAGTCAGTTGATCCTCTCAGCCCGGATTTCATTTCTCCTTAAAACTGCTTTGCTATTAAACTATGAAAGCAAAGCAGCTGTTCAGACCTTAAGACTTAAAACCTCAAGTCACAAATCTTCCATTTATGCTTTTCTTATGTGGTCCAGACACATTTTCCAGGCTTGTAGCATCGTCTGAACCCTATTTTCCTTTATTTTGCCTCTGAAATTGGCACTGAAGTCTGTTTGCACTATGTAATCAAAAGGTATATTTGTCACCGCAGAGCTACATCTTGCATGGAAAATGGTTTCTCTCATTTCTTCCCCCTGTAATTCTCAGAGTAGTTTGGCACTGTCAGGGACAGGTGCTTAAGAAATGCTCATATATGGCAATTTTATATTATTGCATGAAGCTGAAACTTGTTTCTGATACTGATATAACAGAGGACCACTACTGTGCTTCAACTAAACCTTGGATTTATTAACAGCACACGGGCTGGGAAGATGAATGGCTGGCAAACCTGTATCCTCCAGCATCTGTAGAAAGACATTATGAATTAGAACCCACTTATTCCATTAAGAAATGTTTTCAGAAATCCAGAGCACAAGTGGCGAGCGCTGGTTGGCTATTGGTGATGTCAGATGCATGTCAGTAGTATTACTTAATGGGTTTTCCTTGTCTTTATTCGTAAGTTCCATTTCATGCAGCCATTTCCCCAAAGGGTAATTATTACACTTTTTGGGTGGTTTTGCTCTTTTGGCCTTTGGCCTCATGCCTCAGAAAACCACCCAGGGTATCCAATCTCATAGGAAGGCTTTGTGGCCAGTTGTGCTTTCTGGAGTAAGTACTTCCCTCCCCGCTCCCCCAACTTAAATAAGCCATGTAAACCCTTCAAAATATCTTTGGTTTCCGTCAGTCCTACGACGTCATTGCCCACCCCAACGAGGAGCTACACCCTGTGTCTCTGGCCAGCTGAGGAAAACAGCTCCAGTAGGATGCTCATTTTTCTCGGAGGAGAATAACAGATATGAGAGCATGTTTTATGCAAAAGGACGCTTTAGAGCAACTGTTTTACTTAATGTTGTATATTTACACAATTCTAGTGTCTTCAAACATATGACGCAGTTAGGAGCCTCAGAGTTGGTATTTACCTGTCTTAATACATCTCAGTATATACTTGGGAATTTACTTTGAAGTTGAGTGACAAGACTCTTTACCCATGCACTTTCAGTTTGCTTCAGATTTGAAGCTGATTTTTATACCATATTATAACCATATTTATTTAAGTTCCCACATTCTGTCAAAGTCTGTTTACACAAAGAACATTTGTTTTCACTACTGCTTGCGAGGAATGAATATAATAAGTGCCAAGGGATTTTAAGAAGTTGAGAGAATTAGTATTTGGAAACAATACATTCAGCTATTTGTTAGGGGAAGATTCATGGAGCACAGACACATTCTCCACTAAATCTATCAGGATGAAGTAGTTCTCATGGAGACAAAGCATATCCAGTTTCTTCTCAAGTTTCAAACATTTTATAAAATCAAGAGAGTTTCTGGAAAAAGCAAAGTGGTGGGATTTTGGGTTTTTTGGTTTTGGTGGGGTTTTTTTCTTTTTTTTGCAGAGAAAAATGGATAAAGTAGGTTTGCATGATTTTGTGAGTTCAAATCAAACTCAGTCTGACACTAAAAACTAGCATCCCCTGCTGCCCAACAGCACCCCTTCCCCATTGCGCTGTTTCGCCATGACGTGTGCTAAACTAAGAGTTATGACCAAATTATTTGTCAGAGGTTGTTTATCATAGCTTTAATGCACCACGGTAGATTTCACCATGTACTAGAATGGGCAATTCTGATTTTTAGACTGTCATAAAGAATATTTTGTCTCACTGAATACTGCTTGCAGCTCTGAACATGTGGGGATTTGCTTCAACATTTCTGTGTCTCAGAGGCTGATGTTATAAAATATCAGGGGAAATCTTGAAGCTTTGGTTTGCAAATAAGGAAAGGTAAAGAAGAGGGGTCTATGCTTTATTTGTGGTATTATTTATAAAATGAGCAGGGCACCTGTTTGTAAGGCCATGCTCATCACATCTGCTGTTGAGGTGCAGATTGAATAATGGCTCCCCAAAACCCAGCATTAGCATTACCAGTTGCAAATGCTGACACATCATCAAAATTCATGTCACTTGATTTTAGGTATTATAATACCCTTTACATTTCAAATATTCCTAGGAGATTTCCGCTGCTATCTGGAAAATAATGAAGTATGTAATGGGTTATTCCCTCCATGACTGCGCCCTAACAAGCTAGGAACATGGGGGTATTTCCATTGAAATATTACAAAAAATAGAAAAAAAAAAAAAAAAAAAGACTAGCCTTTTTTACCACACCTTCAATTATAGATTTATTCTGATGCAGATCTATAGCTGAACTGAGGTATTGTATTTAAGCTATGTGTGAATGCTGGACAATATGCCTGCATTCTGTATTTTATATTCATTTCTTTCAGCATGATTGTGTTGTACTTTGATCCATTCGCATGCCTTCTGTAAAGCAGATCTTGTTTATTTTTCCTTTTAAAATGCCTACGCACCAACCAACCAAAAGCTCTTTCTGGAGGTTTGTTGTTGGAGGCTAAGCTGGAATATATTTACAATCCATTTTGTTTCCCTGTTGCCTTAAACCTGGCCGTCCATCATGAGCCGACAACATTTTCCTGCAGAAAAAGCAGGTTTTCTTTACTGCTCAGTAACAAATGATTTATGTATTTACCCCAAGCCCTGCAGCTCTCTCCTGATTCTTACCAGTGCCAAGTTCCCTACTAAAAACACTTTTAGCTTGAACTGCATTGACTGTAAAGCACAAGAGGTTGCAGGAGACAGGCAATGACTCCCAGTGAAAGCACCTGCAGAAGGCTAAATGATTATATTTTATCCACAGCCTTTCTTGGTCAAAGAAGCAACGTGACTCATCTCCTGCTTTTCCCAGAGCAGCCCCCAAACACCTGTAATTACTGTCAGTCTTTACCCACATTAAAATGAAAGACATTCCCACTGCGTAGCCTGCAGGAAGACAGGCATCGCAAAGGATGCTTGCAATGTAGGATGGCAACAAGAGAGCTCAGTGGTCCAGACAAAGTCACCAGAGGCAGAGCCAAGTCTCCAAATCTTCCTATTTGAGGTGTGCTATGATGCTAGACATCATGTTAAATATTCAGCCATCATTTCTATTGCTGGAGGACAGTTTCTTTCTGCACTCTCTGCACTCAGGACTTGGCCTCTCTCCTAATCAAATTTGCTCAGGCAATAAATTAGTGACAGCGTATGTGTCTTATATTTTTAATATATAAAGAACATAGAAATTTAAAGTGTTTCCTCCTTGAGTTGCAGAATAAGAAGCCAGTTAGGTCCTGCTAACTCTTTGGCCAGTGTGTTTTTCGAAGCTTGGAGAAAAGCTCACTCCATCACAGCTGTGCTCATGCCCTTCTTATCCCGGCTTTTGGTGTGCAGCTTATTTGTTCTTCATTTCTGGAAATTGTCTCCTAAGAGGCCTGTGCAGGTATCTCTGATATTTTCTGCCACATATTTAGCACAAGACCCATGAGGCAGGAATCCTTTTGAGATTATAGATGATGCACAGAAAAATAATGCAACTTTCACAAAGTGTCAACTGAATTGAAACTTGCAGGGTCACAGTCCGTAACCAAAAACGCTCACCACAGCTCAGAAAGCCAGGGGAGAACCCTGCCATTTGAGTCACGCAGCATATTTGTCTCATTACTAGATTGACATGAGCCCAATTCAGGGATGTTTTTCCAGGCCACAAGCTGGTACAGAGCAAATTTAATTGTTCTATGAACAGTCTCCTGCATTTGTTTAGGATTTGTCATTTCCACAGGCCTCTCATTAATAAATGAGTATGCAGGAATATTCACGTAACAGTAATAGCCAGAGGGCATTTGCTGGAAGATTTGAAGTGACCAGTCACAGCGAAATCATGTGAAGTCTTCCCACGGGTTAAGCAATGAGCTTGCTGGCTCCGTGAAGCTGCTGTAGGTTGCTTTGCTGTTGTGCAGGCTTGCGGAGAGGTTTCATGGTCCGGCAGTGCCTTGTGCTGGAAACCAACAGCGACGCTCAACCACAAGAGCCATGGCACTAAAGCTGTGCGGATGTTACATGGCTTCCTTATGATCCTGGCTCCAGGGATGATACTCTGGGAGGTTGCATTAGGAAAGTGCCCAGCACCAGGCAAAGCTCCCGCCACCTTCTTCTAGACCTGTGCACCAATCCCTTCCCTCCCTGATAGCTGTAGCCACCTCTCAGCTGCTGTTTATTTATCCTAGCTGTAGCATAAAAGCTATGGAATAAATAGACCAGGTCGGGGGGGAAATGAAGCACCAAGCTACAACAAAAAAAAAGCTAGTCTCAATGAGGAAGGGAGAGAGGCGGACTCCTGCAGCTAATAATTCTCAGCATGGCCTAGAATAAGCTAAATCAGGGCTGTTGTGAGACATCCCTGGGGATCTGCACTGCCTGGCTCTCCAGGTGTGAAGAGAGGCAGGAGGAGCAGCCGAAGAGCTTGTCTAGCTGGACAGATCCTATCCCTCGCTTTGTTAAAGGACACGACCTTTCACTGCCCATAGTTCTGCATGAAAGAAGGGAGGGAGATATGGGAAATCCTCTGGTGGTGTGTGCTCAAACCCTTTAGTGTCCACTTCACTGCAGCACCAACTTTGGGACTTCTGGCGACCTGAAGCAGGGCAGCCACAGCAGAGATGCACATTTCCCTGGGCTCATCATCCCTACCCCTAGCTGTCACCTTCCAGGAGCTGCAACTGTCCGCCCTGAGATATCGATCTCTGCAGGGGTCAATCCCAGTTGCAATCCCTTGGGTTATTCAGGTAGAAAGTGAAAAAAATGACAGTAGTGCTGGAGGTGGCGTGGAGGATACCAGGGAGAAAGCACACTGGGACAGGAGCTGCTCGTGACACTGGTGTTCCTCGAAATTGGAAGCAGCCACACCTCTTCCCGCATGCGGCTGGACCCTGGGGCAGGCTTCCTGTTATTAGAAAACCTCGGGACGCAAGAGGCGAGCTTGTTAGCGAGTGAGTCAGGAGAAAAGAAAAGAGCATTACCCTGTGCAGTCCTGACAGTGGTGCGGTGGGCTGAGACCACCCAGCTCATCTCAGCTGTGGGCTCATGCCCAGGGAGCATGGAGGAAGAGTGGAGGGAGAGGAGGAGCGCAGTGCTGGAAACCACCACAGCCGAGCATGGTGAATATCTAGCTACACAAATCCATCTGAAATTCCCAAGAATAACAGGAAATCCATCTGCTAATCTTCCGTCTTGCTTGCTTTGGGGCATGCACACACTCCACAAGGCCCATTGCTGGGGACCCCTGCAGAGCCTTGGGGTGGGGGACACTCGGGCGAGATATTCATGCACTCCTGGGTTGTGAGAGAAGAAAATAATCATGAACATTAAAAACAAGGAGCGGCGCCCTGGCAAACAATAGCGGGGACGCTGAGCACCCACACAGCTGCCATGGGGAGGGACGACCCCAGCCCTGTCCCCCTCAAAGTGAGCACCTCGGCTGCTGCCGCGCTCACTCACCGTGCACTCACTGTGCTCGCTTCTCCCCGCGGCCGCGCATTATCATCATTTATTCATTCCGTGACCTTGAAATCCCTCTCCCTTACCAGAAAAACAACGAATCCCCATCAGAAAAGTGGGATCTACAAAAGAGAGGGAAAAAGAGAGGAGAAAAGAAAAAAACTAAAAAAAATAAAAATCATGCAACCTCCCATGTTGCTTGTATTAGGTCAGATGGGAGAACTTATTTAATTAGTGACTTTTATAGGGCTTTATTTTTCGATGCCCAGTGGAGTAGTTAAGATTGGTAATAAGAAAGAAGTCTGGTCCTGTGCCAGCCCTCCTAAGACAATGGTACTGGGAGGAAAGAGCTGAGCAAGATATTTAAATGTTTTCAATGCCTTGGGTTTTTGGTGTTTTGAAACTTTACTTTTCAGCGCCATATCCTAAAACCATTTAGGATACATGGATGTACATGGAAGGCATGGGAAGGAAATTGTTCAGGGCGGCCTGAGGGGAAGATAACGATGAGTAATGGAATGAACACCGGGAAACTGCTTTTTGCTCTGGTTTCTCCATGGCTGGGGAAATTTCCCCCAAAGGAGACCTGCTCCAGCACAGAAAGAGGATGTCTGGAGGTTGGCCAAGCACCAGATATTCAGTGTAGATGAAGGTGCATAATCACAATGGATAACTGGGAGGAGAGTGCATAAAAAAAGTGCCAATTCCTGCTCCATTCATGCTACCATCCCTTCTCGCAACCCTTTTCTGTCACTCATCCCCATCAGAAAAAAATACTGTGGGATGTTTCCTCCTGTACTTTCCACTGAAGCAATAGGGAAGGAGGGTTCAGATTTACGAGCTTCCCATTGCAGAACTGTGCTTTTCTCAGCATGCAGGACCGGCATGATGATCACCCTGGCAAATGCTGGGAAGCAGGGTACCTTCCCCAACAGCCCTGGACCATTCAGCACATGTCCTGGGCATCTTGGAGACACTCTCGTGGGATGAAATGTGGTTCATGTAGAGTACAAACCAAACCAGAAGCTTCATTAGAGATTTCATGGTAGCAGGGTTTTGCTCTCTTCAGGCCCAAGAGCTGTGCTACCCACTTACCGTCCATTGACAGGGGAACTTGCAGAGGCAGAGTGCAAAGCTCTTCAATACCAAGTGTTTGAAGGATGTTCATGGGCCACCATGTAAGACAGTAGCCTCACCAGTGGCCAAAAAGCCCCATGCAGCTTGGTTGCTCAGGAGCCAAACTTTGCTACTTGGGAGGGGAATCAGCCTATTTCCTGACAGCAAGAAGAATAATGCAGCAGCGTTGAATAAATTCCTAGCAAACGCAATAAAAAAAAAAAAAAAGCCAAAAAAGAAAAAAACCCCATAAAGTCCTGTTGAGCTTTGTCCTTTGCAAAATGAAAAATATGGTTGTTTTGCTCCACAGGAGGAACAGCGGAATCAGCTTTAAAATCGACAGCGGATTTGGCCAGATGCCACAGCCCTTTTGGCTTCAGCTTCCTTCCAATAGTCATCTCCCTGCCAATTTGGAGCGCACAGGACACAGCTACACACCTGATGATACACTGAGTAATGGCCTTGGCTTGCAGCTATCTGGTCCATGCAGCAGGGAAGTGGGAGGATGGCCATTTATCAAAGGCATTCACCTAAGCCATCGTGGCTTATCCCTGGCCACAGCTCCCTGGTGTGGGGGACAGCACTGCAACACACTGGCAGGGATGTAACTGTTGGTACGCAAAGGATGTGTCCCTTAGGTTCAGCAGGTGACTGGCTTCAAAGACACAAGCTCACATATCACCGATGCTCTTCCATCATCTTACAATTTCAAAGGAAAGCAAATAAGAAATCCTGGCATTTAAAAGTTAGGTGAATTTGTACTGTAGGGATGGTGTTTGGAGGGCATTCAGGAGTTCATCCTTCTTCTGGACCTGTCCATGCTGTAGGTGCTTGCATCACTGAGCTCCTGGGCTGCTTGCTGTGTTATGCTGACATCCTGCTATTAATAGGTTTCTTCCCCTACCACATTAGGGATCCTGCTGCAATATTGGGTAGTTTAGGGTTTCCTCTCACAAAGTGTATGCAGCATGGGGGTCACTTCAGCCCAAGTGCCACACGGTGCTTGTGCTTTCTCCCAGCCCCCAGCCTGCCTCTCACTGGTGCTTTTCAAACCCTTGTCTTCTCGTACCTGCCTCTCATTCCATCCTCACCAACCACAGCACCATTGCAAAGCAGCACCCTCAATGCCATTTTCTGGTCCACAGGGGAAGGGTTTGCTTGGGAGAGACATAGGAAAGTCAAGAGCACTGCACTGCCACAGCAGCTGAGAGGCAGAAGGGCTCTTGCGCAACGACAGAAACTTTAGGAGCATGTCCTGGTATCTATACGGTTATTTGTATCAGAGCGCTGACAAGAAAGTGCTTTCAGCATCACTGCTTGAGTGACAATATTTCTTTCCTCATTATCCCTGCCTTGACATCAGCAAGAGAGTCAGGGCTCCACAAGGGCATTGTAAGATAGAAAAGACAATTAGAAGAAGTTACAAATGGAAAAGGACATGTCATAAAAGTCATTATTAAGCCTTCTCTTTATTGCCTCCACATTCTTCATGGGGGAAAATGCTCCCTCTGCAAAAAGAAATTTGGAAAATTTCCACCTATTCTACTGGCTGCATCCATGAGAGTATTTCTGCCTCTGGCAATAGCTTCTGCTCGAGCCTCGCTGTGCCGATGAGACATACGGCTCCGACGTATGGCTCCAGTATCTTTCTTGAGCAAGGGCTGGTGTGAGCAATACAGCAAGAGGTGCTACAAATAGGCAGAAAGTTTTGCAAAAACACGGAGTGGGAAGAGTGTGCTGTTGCAGCTGAAACCTGTGCTTGCTACATCTAATGCAAACAATCCTCTGCTTCCAAAGTTGCAGAAAGCTGGCAGCTGAAGTAATTGCTTTTTGACCTTTTTATCTTCTCCAATCTCCCTGAGCCTTGCTGTTCTCCTCTTGCCTGCCCTAGCCACCTGCTTTTGTCATTAGCAATAATCAGCAGCAATAAATAGGCGACATTTCATTGCTGCAGAAGGAGCCTGAGATATTTTGGGCCAAGACAGCCAGGCTGGAGCTAGCAGAGCCTGCTAGCCAGCAAAAAAGACACCACTAAAGTCACCTTGCCACCCATTCTGGTCTGCTGAGAGCAACATGCCTGTGTACAGCAGCTGGGAGGGTTGGGGATGTCCCGCTGGAAGCTGGCTGTGCTGGAGAGGAGTTACTACCCAGAAGAGACTTCTGGATCAGCAAAGAAAGGAAGGAGGGAAAACCATCGGCAGCATGGCTGGGAGCAAAAACCAAGTATGAAGCAGCTCTGGTGGAACTGGTGAAAGGGTAGAGAGGAGATCTCTGCTGGGGGATAGATATTTGACAGCGGTCTATGCAGGTCCCTGCTGGACGTGCAGAAGAGGCAACCTGTTGGGCATCAGGTAGAACTAACATGACTGAGAGCAGAGGGGACCTCAGACCAGCAGGGAGGATGGGTCACCAGGGCAGTGGGATGGAGGTGCTCAGCTCTTCTAGGTGCCCAGCTCTAGAGGATCTGTTTGCAGAGGTACCTTTAAGGCTCTGGGCCTCACGTGCTCCAGTCATATTTTAAAAATAGGACAGGAGGCTTCTACATCAGTAAGGTATTTTGGAAAATTTTACTCAGCCTTTCTGCAGCTCCTGTCAATCCTTCTCAGCACGGTGCCGAGACGCATACATGGCACATACACAAATAGCACGCTTCCCTAGTTTCCTCAGCCATGGCTGGAGACACTTCAAAGGACTTTCCCAGTACTCCTCCACACCTCTGCAAGAAGGACTGGGAGGGACAATGCCTCTGTCTTTCCTGGCAGCAGTGCCCCCATGTCCCCATGGCATCAAATGTGACAGTAAAAAACCCTCACCACTGCAGCACCAGGACAAAGGGCATCTCAGCAAGGAGGTGCTTTTACCTTCAGGGTGAAGGCGATGCTCAGGTGCAACCTCCTCCAGGCTTCCAGGGACATTCCCACCATGGCAGGCACTGACCCAGCACAGAGCCTCCAAGGTCTTTACTGCAACCCAGCATGAAGATGACAGCACATGACATGGTGTGGGTCCTTTCATCTGGCCTGCGATCACTGCTGGACAGGAACATCAATGTGTGATCACAAAGAAGCAGAGCGGGGCAAGTCTACTGCCCCGTATACTCGGTATACGTATCCCCCGGGATACTGCCAACCACAGGGAGTTACCAGTGGGGAGGAATGTTTCCTATTTGGGCTTTACAGATCAGAAAACTCTGTGAAGTTCAGCTCGGACAGTCCTACCCAGATTGTAGGGACTGTTTGTTCCCAGTTTTGGCAGGGTCATGAATGATGCATGAATAACAGCATCCCTTAATTAGTATAATATGCTGTACCAGGTTAGAAAGCATTCTCTGCTTTTGTTTTTCCTCCACACATGTGTGTGTAGATTTCTCTTTAAAGGAGAAGGGAATGAAGAGAAAACATTGTAGTTGTGTTTTTGTTGGTTGGGGCACTGATGAACCCTGTTCCGATTGGGCTGGTTATGAATCACTGGAGAGCCATACCCACACGAAACAGAGCTGCAGCCAACCTAATGTCTGCTTGGCAGTTGTACTGAGCAAAAGGTTCTTAATTATTGGTTTTGTTGTTTGAATCTTAGTGGAATAAGGAGGAAAAAATACCCAGTCACCCTTAAATTGATGAGACTGTGTGCATAGGAAGGTATGTGTCTGTGTGCACCTACATGCGTACACATGTAGTTTGCTTTGACTCTTGGGATAAAGCAGAAAAACTCCATCATGGTTTTTATTTTCCTTTGTCTATCTGACTCCCTTTCTTCCCTCCCCTGGCTGTTTTCATTTGAGGCATTTGCAATGTGCCCATCACATCCCAAACATCAGGAATGATGTTTTCATTACTGCGACCACAAAGGACATTGCCTGCCCTCCCACCCTTCCTCCTGTAGCGCATTCCCCCAGCGCAGCTGTACCCAGGATCAGCTCTGCCAGCCCCCAGCCACTGTGTCTGCCCGTTCTCTGGAGAGGGACCCTTCACCCACATGCCACTGGTGCCTGTCTCCACCCCAAGCATCTCTCCTCCTCCCAAGACAGGAGGTGGGCTGCCACACACCCAGAAATCCTGGGCTTAGACCCTTCTCCTCTGACTCATGCTTCTTCCAGGAAGGGATGCCTCGAAATCTCCCTCCTTTTTCTCCTTTTCTCCAGGATGTGCCAGAGCTACCAGAAAGGTGCCATTGGATGACGCCGAGCCTCAGCTTGGGTTGCATCATAGCTGCTTCTTCTCTCAGGACCCCCTCTGCCTTGCACAGGGAATGAGGTGATGGGGGGAAATCGCAGGCACCAAGGGCTGTAGAGCAGAGAGCGGCATTGGGATCTCGTACCGGTGTGGAAAGAGAAAGCTCTCTCCCACTGGGTAACCCGGCAGCAACTGCTATTTCAGTAAACATATCATTTTGTGCTCAGTAAACACACATTCCAGAGGAATGCTCTCATTGTTTTTTTGCTCTGTAATGCATTAATGAAGAAATAAAGTTTAGGTTGTGTAATGGTGACAGCTTGAAGTCATTTTGCCTAGTGTTATTTCTCAGCAAAGGCTCAGCTCTCCCTGGAACGGGAGGAAGAAAAGAAGACCAGATTTTGCTTCAAACTCACCAACATGTGCAAAAAAAATCAAAACACAACAGCAATTAACTCCCCTCCACATGCCCCAATAAAACTACCTCTCTCGCTCACTCCAAGCTTTGTCACGTATGGGGCTGTTTATGGAGGAGACAATACAAAGTGGGTTTATGCAAGGCTCTTGTTTTAATTTTTGTTTTATATCCACTGGAACCCTCAAGTAGTGAATTCATTTCCTGATATAGTAAACATTTCTGATGGCCAGGATTCTTTCTCTTTTCCCAAATGAACACAAACCCCTGGTCTAACTCACCAGCAGTGCAGTCCATACAAACAGACCCATCAGCTACGTTTTCAAAGAATGCATCTTAAGCACGCAGATAGGAAAATAAACAAGCAGCAACGCCTTCACTAGAGCCCAGCAGACCCTGCTACAAGAAGGAAGCTTTTTCACCCCAAATTTGCTCGAGCCCTCAGTTGCATGTGGAATAACTATCAGCTTTTCCCCATGTTCCAGAAAACAATCTTGTTCTTGCAGTTGCACACCGATGGCTGCCTGCTTGCTGCTAAGTGATCTATGCGGTCCCTCTGATTTGTGACCCTATTTGCACTATGCAAATGTCTTCTGACAGCTCTCTTTTCCTGTCATTAAAACAAACAATGGCCCCTGAAACCAAAAAGGAAATCAGTAACAGGCGAAAGCTGTTCTCTCTTTTTCTTTGCCTTTTTTTGTTTTGTTTTGTTTTGTTTTTTCTCCTGGTTCTGGAACTAACTGCTAGTAATTACCCTGAAATATTCACAAACCTTTTCCTCTCCCAAACTGTTTTACTCATCCCAGTGGCCAATCCAATATGCCTAATATAATTGCTCTTCCAAAAGACCTAAAAATGAACACACACACATACACACACACACCCCCCTCACTCGCAGTGATTAACCAGGTAAATACCAACTCCCATCTCTTTTTTGGATATACGTATCTCTCTATCCATACACATATAGACAAGAACAAAAAATTATATTGCCTGATTTGAGAAGCTTTTAAAATAGTTCCTACTCTGCCAGGAACAATTTAAATATTGTTCTACAAATGGAGAAACATGAAGTAATCAGAAATAAGAAGGTATTGGTGGTTGGGAGAGGATGTGCGTAGGAGGACACACCTTTCCAGTCTTCCCTCCATTCTCTAGAGCATCCATCCTGTCACATCAAGCCCAAAAAAGTGCAGTGTTGGTGTCCATGCCTTCCAAGTGGCAGTTAAGGAACACCTGATTCTAGCCCCTCCCAGTACACAGATGGTCTGGCTTTGATTTCAGTGGGAAAAGGGCTGAGTTGAGAGACTTTAGGGTACTTGCATACTCCTGGGACTTGCTTCTTTGTCTTTTAAATAATATGGTATACATAATGCTAAACTGGGACAGCTTTCCAACCCATCACACAAGCTTTGTGCCTGTAGGGCTCAGCTGAGCTCAATGGTGTTAATGTTGACATAAGATTGTGATGGCCATGTGGGAAATTAGTCCCGTAACACTTGATTGTCTTTTGCAGAGATTTTCTAAATGGTCTTAATGGTTTTGTTTGTGGTACTGTTGCTCACTCCTGATTGTACATCTGCCAAGTTGTACTTTTAACAGTAAACACTGGCCTTTCAGAAAATCTGAAGTAAAGCAAATCAAAAAAGATGTTCAAAATAATATTACAACCTAATTTAATTTATCCCTTGGTAATTGCATTTGGAGGAAATGAACAACACAAACAAAACAGAACCCAAGCCTTTCCAGCCATCGCAATTGCTTTCACATGCGGACACATCAGTTACAGCCAGCATACAGTTAAGTCTCCAACTGCATCAGGAGAAATGTTTGTGCAAAGTGACACCTGCCTTGGGTCCCTGCTCTGAGAGGACTGAACATCAGCCCCTCTGCCCGTCTCTGCTAGCCAGCTCAGTCAGCTGTCCCATTGCTCTTCCTTCTCCTGCAATTCCCATACTTAATTCTTCCAGTACCAATCGATCTGCTCCATGCGCTGATCCTGGAGGAAATATAGCTGGACGACTACTCGCCAAACTCAATTAACCACGCAACTGTAGTCCTGTCTTCTGGCCCTGTTCCAGTAAGATATTTACACTCTTGCCTAACTTTAATTGTATGAACTGCTCCAAGTAAATCCTGTTGAGCTCAGGCCTCTGTTTGCAAAGGCTGCAGGAACTTTACAGATGTGTTTGACACGCCGTTCTTACGTGAATGGTTTCTCTGGCCATTTCTCCGTCTCTGGGTTGCTTGTAAACTCTGCAGCCTGACTGCAGTTCAACTATTTGTTATATGCGCTATTTTTTTCATTTGTGGTCTCCTCGGTGAGTTTATGCGTGTGTCCCTGTTTACCTCCGTCACACTGAAGAGCTTCTCCGCTTTGACTCCAGGAGTCCCGAACCCACAAGCAGCTCTCAAAACCAGTTATGCAAACCCCTCTCTGTACAGACCCGGGTGAACACAGATTTGCACAAGTGTTTGCTCAATGATCTGTATTTACACAAGTACCTGCAACATGGCCCGATCCTCTGAATATTTCAGCAAGTGTTGTTGTACCTGCCTGATCACTTGCCAGAAGCAATCACTGGGAGAATCACTGTCAGTGCCAAAATAAACACATGGTTTTTATTTGAGGGAGGACTTGTAAATAGTATTTTTCTAGCGTTCATCCAATTCTCAGTGAAACTCCCTCTGTGATAAATGCTGTTTACAGCGCAGCTCTGTTTGTTGTGAAACAGGGAAAAAAGGCAGTTTCTTGCACTTGCAGGCAGCATGCCAATGCGGTGGAGGAAGGTACATCCCCTCCTGCTGTCACTCTTGCACGAAAAGCCAATGCCCCAATTCTTGCTCTGCTTCACACTAAAAGCCCACACGGATCCACAGGATTTTCATGCTCTCAGAGTGGCATATTGTCAGAAAGATGAATGGGAAAGTCCTAAACCGGGTAGAGAATTTTTGACATTTTCTCTACAAATCTTGCCATGTCTTTACCTCTCAAAAAGCCATAAATGGAAAGACATTTTGCACTCTGTAAGGAATTATGTGTCACATAAATTAGTAGATTTAAAGGCAAGGAAAGCTCATCGCCAAGTAGGGGAAATGAAGGTAGCAGGTAAATTTCTGTAAAGCAGCTCTTCCTGGACCAGCACAAAGCTGTGGGTCATGAGAGGATCAGGAGTGGGGCAGGACCTTGTGCAGGACAGCAGGAAGGTGGACCAGAAAGCCAGAAACCCCGTCTCCACCACTTTGTCTCTCCAGGTAATTGTAGCTGCTCCTGTGCACCCAAGAAACCCACACTTCACAATGATGAAATCACACTTTTCTCCCACAAGGGAAAAGGGAGTATTTTTCTTTTTGCCTTTTCCTATTTTCACTGTGTTCAGAGTGAAAGGGAACTCTCTTTACAGATGGAGCGTAGGAATGGGAGTGTTGCAGTGTCTTTGCAAATGCCACATAGTCCTTCTGAAAGCCTGCATCTTAAACCATTCAAGAACTGCCATTTTCCTCTTGATACTACCCTTAGGGAGGAGAAACATCTGGAAGCTATTGGTGGCTCCAGGGTGCTTTGGAAAGCTACATGAAGGATCATGCAGGAACACCAGCTCAGTTAAGGCAAACCCTGTTAGAAATTGAGTGTGACTCTGGTGGTGTGAATGGCTTCACTCCTGATTTCTGAGACCTGAAGCTGCTTTTGGTCCTGTTTTTGGCATAGCCCGAACGTCTGATTACTTCTCCCTCAGTGCTCAAGTCTTAAATGAGAGCTGGGTGCAAGCTTCTACTGCTCCAGGGAGTCCTTTGGTCCCCAGGCTGGAAAGTAGTTGCCACCTTTAGAGACATTTTAACCTTCTTTTTCCATCTGAATCATGTCCTCTCTTCACCTTTATTTTTTTGCCTTTTTTTTTCCTTTTTTAATTCCCATATTTAAAACTTATTACTTTGCCTGCTGCATTAGACCTGTTCCTGTGACTGAGGAATGGCTCAAACACTCTTTTGAGACAGTCCCTTGAAAATGGGTTGCTCTGCTGCGGTCAATGAACATAGCGTGGGAAAAACACATTAATACTTTCACTGGTAACACTGAGAGTGGCTATATATAAACCCTTCATTACAGTATTTATATATTATTACATCATATAGCCACTTAAACCAGAGAGCAATTGGAAGTGTTGAATAATGTAAGGATAATCGCTTCCACATTAGTTCCACTGTCATTGGCATTATGTATTTCTTGGTGATATTGCCATCCTCGTTGCTTCACCCAGTGTTGCGTGACATTGGTGGTGACTTTAGAGTATCAACGGGCCCTCTGAAAATGACATACAGTACTTTGCACGACACATGTAGTCTGGTATTATATAATAAGGATGCTTCACTAGAGAATTTTGGCAGCACACGCTTTTTCTCTAAGAGTTTCATTCAAGTGAGATCTTCATTTCTTGAAGGTTTTCTTTAAAGCAGCCATCTAAACATGCCCATCCTCATGCATGGAGAAGGTAGATTTGCATCACGGTGGCCAACTGTCCGTCTTAGGAATCACCCTACGTTGTGCTGATGAGGCACATTAGGTCCCAGCTGGCTCCCACCTGCTCCTATCCCTTCTCCAGCCAAAGACATAGCTGAGAGAGATGGTAAAGGACAGGAAACTGAGATGCTTAGAGCTTGGCAAGAAGGCATTTCAGTGGTGAGACTCAAAACTTCGGTCGCCTGAGTCCACTTACGGGGCATATAGAAGATTTCCTCCCAAAACAAATGAGATTAAAAAATGCTATTAAATCATTCAGAAGTATCATAATTCTTTTGTTTGGTGGTTTAGTTGTTGTTTTTTTAATGTTATTGTTGTTGCTGCTGCTCTTCTTTTTTCAGAGGAGGGAAGTGGGTGGATATGTGCTTGGTGTGATTGTGCTTCAACCATGGCTGAGTAGCTCTCTTGCTGACTATGCCTTTCAATTTACTAAGTTTTGACAAGCTTCCCCTTAAGGAAGTCCAACAAAACAAATGCCCTTTCTCTTGATTTGAATGTCTCACTGCTGGTTTTCATGGCACGGATGCCCACCTCAATTACACTGTGGTCAACAGTGTTCAGTGCCGCATTGATCGTCACTTGTCAAACGAGCTCCTGTGTGGCATCGAGGTCCAAGTCCGGAGGAAGATCTCCACCACAGTGTTTGGAAGGGGCTGCTCCAAAAAGCAATCATTTCAGATGTTGAGAAATAGCTTCTCTGAACCTTGTCCTCATATGACATATGACCAATTTCTGCACAAAGATCTGCAGTTGACTTTTATTACAGCTCCAATTTAGCTGCTTCTTTGATTTATCGCAACAATGCACATTCAATATCTTTCTTCTGATCTAGAGGCCAGAAATATAACTCTACTCATATGTTTGTATTCTTAGGACTTGGGATTTCACAGATTCAGAAACTCATTCATAGATTCACAGGGTTTAAGGCCAGAAGTAACCATGAGAACATCTGGTATGACTTCCTATATTTCAAAGCCATTCAGTTGCAGCCAATTAGCCCAGTACTGAGCCCAGTAGCTTTGCCGCATCTTCCAGAAAAGCATCCAGCTCCGGACACACCAAGATACAAGAATGTGAACACATCAGAAGTTAGAGATTCACCACCTTGATTTTGAAGCTCACATGAATTAAAAAATGTGCTTTGTTTCTAATCTGCATTTTTTTGGCTTCACATCTAGCTGTCTGTTTTGCACCTTTCTCTGCTTTGTAACTAAGCATCATTGGCTGGCAAGCTACATTTTTCAAACTTTGGAGTTTGTTTTTATTTGCCTGACATCTGGACAAAATGCTGATGTATCATAAGTATTTGTGACTCAACTTTACTGCAGTTTTGGCTATTAAAAAAACATTTTGCACTGTTGCTAGCAGTATTATTTGTTCTTAATTAATACAGAGAATATTAATTTGGAATATTTTAAAAAGTATTTTTCAAAATGCCTTCATTTAGAAGAATGAACAGAAATTGAACTTGCTCATGCAAAAACTGAACTAATGTTTCTTGCTGAAACGACGGCTGTGTCCAGCCTTGCCAAAGGGCTTCTGAACACCTCACCCATCTCCCTGAATGGATGTGTTGTACATTATTACTCTCTCTCCATCCCCTTTTGACATGGAGATGGAGATAAACCTGTCTCTCACACCACCAGATCATATTTGCCGGCTTTGAAATTAGTTGTGCAATCTTACTCTGCACCCTTTCTGTTTTTCAGTAGGTATACCATTCACCGGGACTCCTGATCCCGAAGGGCTTGATCATTCTTGCAGTTTGTCAAGTGCATATTTTTCTCACCAGTGCAAATTTACACCAGGAGCTTTAAAGTTGGTGGGGTTTTTTTTCAGTATTATCCTTCCTTCTACTTTCTGAGTAGACAAAAATTTCAATGCTACACGAATGGCCTTCTGAAAAAGGCTCATTTCAATTTCAATTTCATTTTCTGAACTCTATGACTTTCTGCCCTCCATCCAAATGTCATTTGCTTTCATTATTTTTAGTATACTTAATAAATAGCAGTGGAAGTGCTTGGAAGAATCAGATTATTATTGTCTCACATTGATATTTCTCTATCTTTTGCAGTACATGATGTTCAAGAAAAAAACCTGCTGCACTGTGGTAGGCAGAAACACTGGTGACACTAGTGGCAGGAATGTGGGTACCACCTAGCTGTCGTGTTTCTAGTCCTAGGTTTTACCTCTGGGCCTGAAGAACCATGCCATCCATTTAGCTGGGAGTCATGCTTTGTACTTGTTTTGGAGAGCCGGTGCGTGATTGTAGCTACGGAATGTGGCATAAAAGCATCCAGGCTGGCGCAGGAGGTATCGTTTGCTTCCCAAGAACTAGAGTGTGCAAGGAGAAGAAAATCATTAATATTAATAGCACCAGCCTTGAAGGAGCACCCCAGGGCTCCACCAGTAAGCATGACTCCAGCACACTAGGCGTGGAGCAAACAGCACTGTCCTTTTGCTCAAGGACAATCATGAGACAGATGTACCTGAATACTGCAGGCACAGCCAGTTACTGCATGTTCATAGGCTTATGGAAATGAGCTATCACCAGGCCCTTCTGCAGGTAAATTTCATCAACTGGGGGTATCCAAATACAAGGCTATGAAAACTGAGTCTTTGCTGGTGGAAGGAAAGCATTCAGACAGAGGCAGACTGCCTGCTTGTAAAAAAAAAATAAATAAAACAGGATGTAAAGTCTGTGGCAAAGCCTGTCATTTCTGGAAAATTCTGATTTCCTTCTTTCTGGTATTCCTACAGATCCATCACTTATGAAATAGTCCTACATCCCATGCTGTCAATGTATGATCCCCACATAGCTCCTACCAGTTTTACAGGCGAGGAGCTGAGTGACAAAAGAAAATGAGAGGAGCTGAAGGATTGAGCCACAAGGGAAACCTCCGCTGAAGGAAGGAGTTAGCCTGCTTTTCCCCAACCACACTTACTCTCTTACAGTCTTGCAACAGCCATAGGAGAGAAATAACTGAGCCGGGCTAAAGCTGCGACCTGCTCCTGTGGATGCGGGCTCAGAGGTCTCCAAATGGTGAGACCATTTTGATGTGGGTGTGCAGGCTCAACCTCTCCTTCACTAAAATAAAGAAAAAGGAAAAAAGTATAAAACTGCTGTGGGGGAGCCAAAGGGGATTTTCATTTGGTTTCTTGGCCCTCTTGCTACTTCTGTGGGAACCCAGCGGTATTGTTTCCAGAAGGCTTGGTCTCTGTCACCCAAGTCTTTGGCATGTTTGGGGACACCCTTTACTGCTTCCCTTTCCTCCCCTGCAGAAGAGTCCAACTCAGCTTTGACCGCAAAGCCCAGGAGGCCTTGGAGTTTGTCTGAAACAAAAGAAAAAGATTGCGAAAGGCAGTGGTGTCAAATAATGCTTCCATTTAGTAGGAATTTTGCTCCCCTTGCATTCCCAGGCAGCACCTGCTGTGTGAGGCTCTTGGCCAGATCCTCTGAGCCTCTGTGGTAAAACAAACAAAAACAGCAGGGAAAAAAATTCCTCTTTATAACGCCTATTATCTTCAGGCTACCTTCCAACACCGCCTCGCCTCCCCATGTCGACGGCACTCTCCAGGGAAACACGCTACTATGGGGCCAGAAAGCCTTGTGCAAATGGGCAGTTGAGCAATGGAGGAAGAGACCCTGTCTCATTGAAAACAAGACTGTTTTCCTTCTCTTCCTTCATGTCTGAATGCAGAAGGGTCCTTATTGGTGTCCCAACCAGGAAAAAAAAAGAAAAGGAAAGGGAAAAAAAAAAGACACATTGTAACTTTCATAGCAAAAGCTATTAGGAATTATCTTGCATTAAGAGAAAATACGATTGGGAAGGAAAGGGATGGGTGGTCTTTCTGCAGGGGTTGGGGGACAATGTCTTTGGAGATGACTATAACCCTCTGCTCAGCCCTTGTTATCCACTGTTCCTTTTCACGTGTCTTACCATTTCAGATTAGTTTTGAAGCCATTTTGTGGGTTTGAGCATGATGGAGCCTTTATCTAGTGTTTGGCCCAAATGGCCCACCCACCTGTTACCTGCTCACCCACTGGTGCTTCCGCACCACCAGTGATGCTGGTGGGGACTTGTGCAACCTTCAGGAAACAGGTTACCTTCTCATAGGGGCTTAGCAACATCTTTCTACTCTCACACACACCCCTGCAACCTGTGCCTGCTCTACCATGCTCTACCGAGGAAGAGAAGTCTTTCAGGACTTTGTTTTTGATCCTACCTTTAGGCAACACCTTCCAGATAGCCCTCCCTAGGCTGACTAGCCCTGCGTTTGATACGAACAGACTCACAGCCTGTTGTGATCACCTGGCCTGACCTTTGTAGTACAGGCTATTGAATAACTGCTGGCATCCAAAGCAGATACAAGCAGCTTGTAACCCTTGCTCTGTTCACCCATATTGCCTTGATCTCACCTCAGATAGAGCTCCAAGTCAAATGCTCTCAGCAAACCTTTGGATCTACACTTTGACCAGTCTCCCTCTCTTCCTTCCCTCTTGCTACATATCAGATTGAGGATAAAGAGAAGAGCAAAGATGCAGGAAGATGGGTTTGTGGAAGTGATGGACCTCCCACTCTCCTCCTCATCAGAGCTTTCCCAAAGTTGGGCCAACACCTGTGTACAACCCACCAGGGAACATGTTCAGAGGAGACAGCTCAGCTCCTCATCTCATTGGAAGCAAAGTTTTAGCTCTGTAGGATGCTGGAGAGGGACTGTAGTGATAGGACAAAGGGTAAGGGTTTAAACTTCAACAAGGGAAGTTCAGATTAGATATAAGGAAGAAGTTCTTTGCTGTGAGGGTGCTGAGGTACTGAACAGGTTGCCTGAAGAAGTGGTAAATGCTCCATCCCTGGAAGTGTTCAAGGCCAGGTTGGACAGAGCCTTGGATGACATGGTTTAGTGTGAGGTGTCCCTGCCCATGGCAAGGGGGTTGGAAGTAGATGATCTTAAGGTCCTTTCCAACCCTAACTGTTCTATGATTCTATGATTCTATGTGTCTGCCAAGACATCTCTGCACCCTTCAAATGGAAGATGCTTTACAAAGGGCTCCCGTTCCTTCTATGGACTCTTGTTCTGAGCAGCTGTGCTTGGTGTCCCATGTGCATATCCTTGGTTTTGAATGTGCTACTAAAAATGTCACAGAAGAAATTCAGATGCTACCTGGAGACTCCCCATGGCCCAAGAGTGAGGTCCTGTTTCATTGTCCAACAGACTCTGCCTCAGAGATGATAGCTTCTGTTTCTGAACACAGCCCCTGTACTTACAATGTGAGACATCGCTCTTGTTTTGGTCAAATCTAACAGTGGTGATGACAGAGCCACAGCCTCTCAGCTGTTATTTTCTATGAGGCTGTGGGACAGTTCCTCCAAACAGGTGTAGGTGTCCACTTTAGGATGACATGAAACACTGCAAACTTCTCTGTGTCAACGAGACCACACGTGACTATAACGCGAGTTTGGATGCCCAGCTCACTTGTGAAGACCTACACTGGAGACAGCGGAAGTGAGGCGGGATGAGTAGAGGATGCCTGATGTTGTGTCCCCCAGTTCTGAACCATAATCACAGTGAAAATGAGTTCAAAACCAGCAGTGAACTGCAGCCATAAGTCTTATAATGGGCAAGAACATCAGGAAGAACCACCTGTGTGAATCCAGAATCAAACAGGTCAATTTGCCTTAAGCAATCTTGACATTATTTCTGTGATGTTTTGCTGGCACTATTTGCTCACATCCTCTAGAAACTCTCCTGCCTTGTTAGCACAACCCTAGCGATTTTAGCGCATGTTGCGTTGTTGACTTAGGTGTTTTAGCTATCACTTCATTTTCTGTAGCAGAAAGTTTAACACTAGCATTAACACAGGAATTACCACAAATGTCAGTGCTGAAGAAGGTCCCAAGCCACCTGCCATAGTCCATTGCTCATGCTCACAGAAGCAAACTTCCCATAGTAGCGTAAGTCCTCCAGCGCAGGGATCTCCACTAAACAGCCACCTCCTGGTTACGATTCCTTCTCCTGACCCCCTTCCTCCCTCTACACTCCTAAACCCAGCCACAGCACATTGGCTTTGCTTGGCGGCTTTGTGATTTCAGGCTAGAGTTAGCATTTAACTAGTCAGAGTGGTGCAAGGAGCCTGTATAATTACTGCTGGAATTGTGCTGCGTAGGCCCCGTATAACAAACTCGCCTCAAATAACCCAGCTTGAATGTCAGAGCCCGTGCTGTATTGTGTTTCACATTCTGGCTGTGGGAGCGCTTCCCCAGCAGGAATCAGGGTAACAAATCCCTTGCTCTCGCAGGAGGGCCCCATAAAATGAATGATTCTGGATCTCACGCTCCCGAGGAGGTCTCAGTTACTCCAGCAATCGCTGCTCGTAGCGGGAGTGACTGTAGGGGATGGAGGGAGGGAAGAGCGGTTTGGCAGGCTTTGTCGTATCATCACCCCTGTGCTAGAGTGGGAAGGAGCACCAGGACTCTGCTCTCCCCTCCAATATATACTTTTGCATAGATGTTAAATTAAAAAGAAACCGAAAAACAGAGAGTGGATAAACCCTGAGGGTGAGATTGAATCAAATACATCCGCTTGAATTCCTGCAGGGCCACTGATGATGGAAGGCTCCTGATTCCTCCCGGCTCACACTTCCCTGAGACCAGCACCAATGTCAGCACATTTATGGGGTGGCAAAAATCGAGACAGTCTCTCCCCTTGCTCCACGTGTGCTGGGGCCAAAACCTTCCACCCCCTCCTGGAGCAGTTCATGGCGTGCCCTCCAAATCCTGCAGCTCGGCAGCCAGCGCGGCTGCCTCTCCATCCATGTCAGAAACCTGAACTCCCCCACCTCTCCTTGGGAGAGGGAGGCTGTTCCCTAAACTATCTCCAGTCTCTTGTTATCTTTCTTTCCTTGTTAGCCAGTGAACTGTGAAGCAGCAGCGGAGAGAAAAATGAACTCTGACCTCATTTCCACACACCCCCCCCCCC
>JANHGB010040385.1:46061-66308 GCA_026283785.1 Coracopsis vasa | reverse complement strand
TCCACCCCCCCCCCCCCCCACAATTAGCCAGAACTGTGCCTTTTTTTTCCTCACCACTTTTTAAATGATTAATAAGACAACTTGGTCCTTAGCTTCTGCAGTGAGGCGAGTGTGCTGACAAAGCACTGCGATGCCTCTTCCAGGTCACCCGGCAGCAGGCCACGTCTTTATGAAAACATAAAAATTGGAGGGACTTATTTGAGGAATTTGGAGACTGAGACACAGGAATTTTGCCCTTCAGACCCTGGCAACTGCATGTCTGCAGTGGTCTCTGAGCCGCAGCGGCTGCCATGGAAAGGAGTAGCTGCTTAACAGCAACCTGCGAGCTCTGAAAACCAGATCTTTTTCCCCACTTCTTTTATTATATTTCTTAAAATACGCAACCACTGCCCTTTGCCTGCTTTATGCGTTGAAGACATCAGTGTGTGTAGCAAGCTGGATCTAGTGGCAAAACATAGATCTGTAAACACCCTTGATGGCAATGCACAAGGTAATCCTCACTCACGCTCACCCTGCACCTTAGCATTGCTTTTCTACATGTGTTCATCCATCTCTGGAGTTTCCTAAGCTCCTATTGCAGTGGGGATAAGGGAATTAAGGTCAGGTGGAGCCTATTCTCTCAGATTGTCTGTGCTGGGAGTGGAGCATTCATCACTTCTGTGGGCAACCTGTACACAGGTCCCATGAATCACCAGTTAACCTGCTCTTAGCTATTGCTGTGGAGTGGCCAATAGAGCAAATGATGTGATTCTTGTCATGTGGTGATGTCCTTGTGTGTCCGTCATGGGTCACTCTGTGAGAAGAGGAGGGCATGCTCTTGGCTGTCGGAAAGTGGTGGCACTGCCAGCGGGACTTGCTGAATAGGGGAGAAACCAGCGGGTAAGCATGCAGTCTCCTCCAGAGCCACGGATGCAATGGCAAACCTTTTATTACATCTCTTGATACCATCCATATGGTTAAATGTATTTCAAGGCTGCAGCACTTGCCTAAAAGAGGTATATTCTGCAATCAAGGGTGGTCTCCTGGTTTCACTCAAAGATCATCTTTGGTAGCCTTGGTTTAATCTGTTTCACTTTCAGCCTCTAGGTGACAGGGTCTGCATTAGACCGCACAACCTCTCTCAGCCTTTCTGCCCTTGGCCCTGACCAGCTCTGAGGCAGATGGTTTCCCTGCCCTTTCCAGGAGGCCTCACCGGCTCTTTCAATCTTTCTCAGAAGAACTGTTATCTGTCCAGATGTTCACAAGGGGAGGACTCAGAGAGGAGCCTTCTTCATTACCTCCAACGAACTCTCCCTCTTCTCCAGCCGATGCTTCCCACTCCTCCCACTGTGCAGCTAGGACAGGGAGAAGATGTCAGAATTTATGGGACTGGTAAACATGGCCTTTGGTGTAGCCACAGAAAAGGAAAGAAACAGCAGTCGCCACCCGTGGACAAACACTCTGAAGTGCCAGAGATGTCCTGTTAATTCATGTATGCCACTTAATAATTAAAACCGCCCATTTAATTGTTTAGCAAATGCTAGTTTTCAGTCATCATAATGAATTTTTTTACTGTAATACCTCCCAGGAACAAGTCCGATTGAGCTCCCCTCATGCTATGCAATCTGCAAGCAGCCAGGGAGGCTGAATTCCTTTCTCTAGGAGTTGACACTCCAAATAAACAAGGCAGACAAAAGAGAGGATGGGAAACAGAAGCTCAGGGGAGGTGAAGTGAGTTGTCCAAGGTCATACAGCAGGTCAGTGCCAAAGCTGGGAGCAGAACCCATGCTGCCAGCTCTTGCTCTCATGCCCTATATCCCTGGGGAAGACTGGGCCAAAATAATTTATGAGACAAAGAACTTCTATCACATTCCTCCTGGCACCATGAAGTTCTTCAGCTTGTGCAAATAAAGCATAGACAGATAAAAGGCAACTGGGCGTCAGTTATGTTTTGGTTTGATAGCTCTTTATTTCTTCACATTAGTAATGTTAGAAAAATTCTTTACCATCTAAACAAACCCATCATCTGGATAGAAGTATCAGAGTCAAGGAAGAGCTTTGCTTCAGGCCACTGTTCTGCAGATCTGGATGATGGGATTCAAGGTTGGATGGTATCTGGTGGAAGAAAGGTGCTGGTTCCCAGCCGCTAAGCCAGCATGGCTTGGAGATGAGATCCCTTCCCGCTGCACACTGACACTGAGTACGTTGGATGTGGTGACAAACAGCCTGAGCAGCTGCAGGGAGAGAAAACAGAGAAAGAGCAGAGAGTTGAGATGAAGTAAGGAACCAGCCATGCCTCCTCATGATTTCCCTCTGGAGGGAGATGAAGCAGCTGATGAGGCCCCAGTGAGTGTGACCAGGCAAAGGACCATCTCAATCTGGTTTCAGAGCATGGTCGAGGTGGTGTGACTGCTGCTTGTGGGGAGATGATAATCTTGAGACTCACCCTCTCTCTCCTGAGGAGTAGGAAAAGCCAGCAAGGAAACAAACCCACATCCTTAGGGACTCACTTGTTCTTTGCCTGAGGCAGAGCTGCTGAATCTGGCGCTCTCTTGATCCCACTAGAAGCATTATTGCTTTCATGTTTCATAATTCATCTTTCAGCTGTTCCTCAGGAAACAGGGTCCTGCTGTACACAGCATCCATACAGGTGCATGTACCTCACCATCAAAATGGTATTGACCAGCTCTGCCTTTACTTCTTTAGGCAGCAGGGTACTAGTATAATGCTTACATACTTATATGGTTTTGATTTTTCTTTAACTTCTAAACTCTGGCTGGTTTGTTTGTATACTGTTGTGGTAGGGAGGTAAGGCTGGTTGCTTGACTGAGGTACCTGATGTGCAATTGAGAGGCTGTTAAGCTCAGACTCAAGCCCTCAAGCCCTTGTCTCCCCTGTGCTATGAGGCAATAACCTTCCTGAAACTAAACTGCCCTCCCTTCCTGTCAGTGTCATCCTTTAGGGAGCAAACTTCTGAGAAGAGCTGCAGCATCACGTGGACATGTGTTTGGGAAGCTGGAGAAGTGACTGTTCTTGTTTTTGCAGGTGATTAAATGATATTTCATTAACAGCTGTAAAACATAACTTCTACCTCCACTTCCCTCTTTCCCCCCAGTTAATTTTCTTGCAAGGCAAGGAATGCCTGATCTTGATGGCAGGGCTAGGCCAGTGGAAGCTGAAATGTAACTGGCTGACGTTGTTAGTTATCTAAACAAAGTTCATTATCTCCTGCATAATGCCTTTTGCTCAGCTGCTTGACTGCTCTATGGGCATGTGCCCTCAAGCCTTCCTCATCTCATCTGAGGCTCAAGTGATTTTTCAGGGAAAGACAAACACCACAGTAGCATCTGCAGGAGCATATGGTAGTAGATCAGGGTTGGAATAGGAAGGACAGCCTAAGAGACCCCATTCTTGCCATACGGGATGTCTTTACATGGAAAAGCACTTGTATTGGCCCAACTTCCCAGCATGCTGTGCTGTGAACCAACCTGCCTGCCAGATAAAAGAATGAGAAGAACTAAAAAGAAAAGGAAAGCATAAAGCTAATTCAGTAACATGGCAGTTTAGTAATGGGCAACCAGAAAGTCTCAGTATTATCCCTGAGGTCAGGTTATCAAGTGCCACATCTGATTGACAGCTGCCACAGCTGTCCAACATATCCTCACCTCTGGTAAAGCAAAACCTGTGTCCTCTGCCAAACACAGGCAGTGAAAACTGGCAGGTTCTGCTCATTCCATCCTACATCAGGCTTTGGAATGGCAACACTGGTGTGGCCATGCAATGAAAAATACTGACTCCAAATCTTCTGTTGGTGTACCTTTCATGTTGGTGACACCAAACTCAGGAGAGAGATTTTTGACTGATTACCTGCCAATGAGAGCACTTGAAAGTGTTGGCCTGGATGTCAGCTTGAACCTTGTCCAAATTGTTCTTTTGGCCTGGAAATCATAAGAATTGATCAGAATTAGAAAAACTGGTTTTAGCAGGTTAGAAATTATGACAAGACAGCATTTCTCAGGGTATTTTGGTGCCTTTGCCTTCAGTCAAATCCCAAAGAGGGAAGAGGAATGTGAAAGTTGAAAAAAAGGTTGACTGAACTTTTCAAACTGACAGAAGGGGCACACGTAGTTTGGTCCAAGTCTCAGGTGAAGGCTGGGTACAGGTCTTTGTCTATCCAAAAAGGTTCACACATACATGGTTCAAACATCACGTCATGGCCATTGGGCAAGAGAAAGAGTAAGGAAGCAGACTCAGCTTAATTCTCATTGAGCATATGACTGCAACAGGAAAAACATGTGGTTTAGCAAATCTATTACTACTAGCAGTTTCAGGTCAGTAAAGGGTTGAGATTGCCAGTGGCCAAGTAGGGGCATGAGTTACCTGCCCACAGCCTCCTGGTCAGGCAAAGCCCCTGTGACTCCATGTGTGCCACGCATGGGCGCCCATCACACAGCCCCATGAGATCACAAGCCTGGCGCAGCTTCATCACCCTCCCCCACAAAAAGAGAAGGGCAGGTGCTCAAGGCCAAAGGGCTGCTGTGAGATTTGAGGTACAGTAGAAGGACTTCATGGTGATCCACTTGCCATGCTGACAAATACTCAACTCCATCCTCTGTGTTGACACCAGGGTTTTTTCTGACTTTGGGTAAATTAGTCAGACCTCATTTTTTAAAAGGTCCTCGAGAGACCATGGAGATAAACAAGCATAAAACTGAAGCTCTGTGATACTATGGAGATGAGGGAAGGATGACACATAAATACAAAGAATGGGAGTTATGCACACATACATGTTCGCCCATTTCGAGACAAGGCTAAGGGCCCTACTCATTCATGCAGTTCTGAATTCAATAAATATCCCTTAATGGGAAAGCAAATGACACTTACAGGTAACCTGAGGTGCTGTTTACATGGGTGTCTTGAGGAATACAAACAGGTCTTTGGTGTTGTTTTCCCTCCATTCTTCACTCTCCCTCCCACCTGAAAGAGTTTGAATTGGCCAGGAACAGCAAGCAATGACACAGCGAGAGTTTAACCATTAATAAGGGTGGACAACAGTTAGGAAGGTAGCTAAGTAGTTATACCTAACCAGCCACCTTCTTGTCTCTGTGTCATTGAGTTTTGAGGGTGTTTTCAGCAAGCTGGTCCTGGCTAAAGTCTTTTTGGGAGTTAATGAGCCGGAGGAGAGTCATCTCTGGCTCATGGGCAAGTTTCAAGCCTACAGTTCTTGCAGGTTTTCTTGGCTATCATGTGCAGTAGCATGGCTGTGATCAGGGCTGTAAATGATGGCTCTTTGCCAAAGGGCTGCACAGCTTGGAGCAACCCTGGCTCTCTTCCCAACAGGCCCCCAAGGAAGAGCATGTTTTAGATCCAGGCCAAACTGAATGGTGCTGGGGCAAAGGCAATGTCTCACCTAAAGCAACATCAGCTTCAGCTGTCATAAGAAAGAGACTTTTCAGAGCTACTGTGATGTACATCCTGTAGCCACAGCTGAGCTCAGTTAAAGGCTGCTGGGGGCATAGGTCCCCTTGCAGCCTCTCCTCCCATCCTTTGCCTTCATCTGGATCAGTCCCTCCTGATCAGAGGGACTCATGAGTACTCGTGGCACAGGAATGGCTGCTCTTTTGGCTGCCTGGCTGTCACCACGTGGGGAGGACAGCTGGCAAAGCTGCTCATGGCAAAACCACCCCTGGGACTTGCCCCATTTCTCAAAGAAACCTGTTCACAAACATCCCAAGATCCATACGGCAACACTTGTTGGCACTAAAACCTTGGTTGCTCTTCAGCTGCCTGTTTAGCATCCTCAGCTTTATTAATTAAAATTAAAAAGGTGCTCTGATGTGCTTCTCAACTGAGGAAAGAAAAAAGTGCCACAGCATCTAATGCTTGTCAAAAAGCAGGATTGGGTGTGTGTGTGGGGGGGGAGAAGTTGGGCAGCTTTTCTGGTGCTGGCACTAGAAATTAGCATTTTGGGGAGGGGGCAAAGTTTGCTGTCAGAGAAGTGACTTTAACCAGTTTGGGTCTACTGCTTCTCTGCCTCTTGAGTAACATGCAAGCAGCTTTGAACACTGACAAAACCAAGTTTTCACTAAAGTCAGCACTCCCGAGTTAGAGCAAAACTAAGAGAGGGAACTTCAGGTCGGTTTTTGCTTCTCCCACCAGCAAGGCCACCAGCTGAATCCTGACCTCAGCATGTATTTGGTAGGGGACAGCTTAAAACAGGGAAGTACAAGCACAGGGATATGAACGTACCAAGAGCCACCTGAATCCTCTTCTCAGATGTGAACTGAAACCCTTAAGAAACCATTTCAGAAGTTCCAGGGAAGTTCAGAGCTCTGTCACAGTCCGTATATCTGGAAACTTTTAAATAAAGATCCCGACTTGCATAGAAGACTGGAAGCAACCCCACTTCTTGCTCAGATACTGTGCAAGACTTTCAGTGTTGCCAGGTAGGGGAAGAAACTGCCTTGGTTTAACCTATAAACAGTGTGCAACCTGGTAAAGGCAGGAGTCATTCAAAGGAAATCTGTTTGGAGGTAAAGCAGTTTTGCTGAGGTCCTCTTCATTGATTTTGATTTGTGATGAGGATGCTTTGGTTATTGGCCAAAACCAGTTCTTATGAAGATTGCTTTCCAAATTCTTGAAAAACTTGTTTCCAGCTTGTGTATGAGCCACAGATCTGCTTCCACTCTTGTTGGTGTTGCTGGACATGGCTGTGTCCTAAGGAAGTGATGGAACTTGGGAAGCTGTGCTTAAAGTGCAAACGGCCTGGTAGGATTAATTCCAAATTGGACTTAGAAAGAAAAGTGAATGAGCCACACTGTATCAATGGACTGGTGGTCTTGCTTTCTCAGGGCCTCATATAAGGCACTTAAGGTCCATGCAAAACCTAAGAAAGGAACACTCAGAGGATTTATTAATGCAGAAGAGAATCTCAAGCTCTTCCCATCACCACCACCCCAAAATATGATTGCATTTTAAAACCACTTACCAGCATGGAGACAATCTTCATGCCTTGTGTAAAATCCAGTATTTCCCAAGTGGCATCTGAAAACATGCCCTATTTCTGTCACACAGGTCTCAGCCTGCTTAGCAGCTGGATATTAAGAAGAGCTGTATCTCTGATTCAGTATGTGCATATTTGCTATGTAGCACAGCACAAGACAAAGAGCCTTGATACTTAGCGAATAACCAACAAACTAAGTGGGAAACTGTTTCCCAATGCTGTGAAAATTTCCAGAATACCCAAAATGTTTTTTCTCTTTCCTGAATCAGATAGATAAAAACCAAAAGTTGGGAAACCTTATTGAAGCCTGAGTTACAACGAATATATCCAGAGAAGGTCAATGGCAACAAAACATTTTAGTGTTGACCTTTCCCAACATTTTTACTCTATGTTCACTGCATTTGTAGTACTTTTACTGAATCTAAAATATCTTTGGTGCAGAATTCCCCAGAGCTGAAACTACTGACAAGGGACTGTGCGCATTCGCTGATATCAAAGCTACTATTTTTCTGCAGATAGTTTTACTTTGGATTAAATTGCATTTTCGGGGGAAAATCTTTAAAAGAAAAAAATCCTGACCACATTGAAGAATGAGACCAAACAAGGGACTGTAGCTTGCACACTGAATTAGCCTGCAAAGGTTTCCCTCAACACACTCTCTTGGGCAGGACCAAGCTTATAGAGCTCAGACCAGCTGTAGAGGAGCCACTTGCTGCACCTAGTCATCATCCCCATGTCTTACTCAAGACCCCCGTGGATGCAGATCAGGGATTTGAGACCCATTTGTCAGCCAGAGCAGACAGGTTTTGTGTCACAGAGGGGCAAGCATATGCAAAACTAAAGCCATACCCAGCTCCTTCAGAGATGGCTCCATGTGCACCCGGCAAGGCAGTGGCCACTGCTTTGGCATGCACAGGATCTGCCCCTCCAATGTTTGCTGGCTTCCTGGCAAGACTCCGCAGGTGGCTCAATCTCCTACATCAGCAGACCCAGTGAGACTTTCATTTGCTTGCTCTTCCTCCACTGGCTGTACTTCAGGACACAGAGAAGGAACTGGGAAATGAGCTGAAATCCATCTTTCCCCAAACCACAACATTTGCTGCTGCTGACGTTTGGTCCTATCTGATAAAACAAAACACAAACAGCTAGACCTGCTCTGCTCACTTCCTCGCTCTGACGGGGAATGAGCTCAGCATGCCCTGGCGTCTCAGCCAAATCCCGCAGGGGTAATTTAATCGCATTCCTGCTTCATCTGCCTCAGTTACCCCACTTGGATGTGTTATGTCTCCACGCTTCCTGTTGTGGCATCCTTGGCATTCCCCACTGCACTCCCAGCCACATTGCTCCTCCACATGCGTCACTGCACAGGACTTTTTGCTGGCGCTCATGCAAACTGTCAAAGGCAGTGGGATACATTCCTGGGATAGATAGGTAAAAGTCATTCAGATCTATTCCACCCAGGACTTCTCAATCATGGCCGATTTGGGGATGCGCATGTGTTTGATCTTTGCCTTGGCACCATATTGAGAGAAGGGAGCTGGGGGAGTTTAGGATTGATTTTAGGGGATTGATGTGACCTACCAAGTGAGCGATTCCCCTCTTTCTGGAGTTTGCTACTGGAACTTTAGTGAGAGTCTCAGAAAGAGCACAAAACTCATGAGCACTGAAAACCACTTTAAAAACACCTTCTAATGAGGAAATTAACAACAGATTCCCAGACCTAATCAACCAGGGTTCTGCATCCAATCCTAAAAGATGGAAAAATCTATTTTAAGAATGTTCAGGGAACTTCTCAGAATGTTTTTTTGGGGTTTTTTCCGGTTCACTGAATGTAATACTTTGTACACTGCTGCAAGTTCAATCTCTGCTCAGTACCTGAAGTACATCCAGATGCATAAAGCACTGAAAGACAGTCGGTAGGGGACTGTTTGGCGAAGTGTAAGTGATGAGACTCCCTTTGGAAGCATTTGCTTTCAGCCAATATCAATGTCCTGCCTCAGAGGTGGAAATATATTAAACATAAAAGGCTTGATTTTCCAGGTCCAACTGATCCGTATTCTTGTCCATTTAAACATGTGGGTGAACACTGGAGCAATTCCTGACTGACTGGGATAAGAGGTGAGAGATGGTGAAAATAAGAGCATGGGACAGAGTGAAAAAATCCCATCAGTCATGTGATACCATTGCCCATCTTGCTGAAAAAGTCACATAGGCAAAATATATCATTATTACCTCTAACTTTCAAACTGTCAAATGCTTTGTTCATCAGAATTTCCAAATGTCTTATTTCTGCAAAATCTTTATCAGTTTTTGGCTTTTTATTTGTGTGGTTGCAGCTGGTCCTGGGGCTGCATTCTGTTGCAGGGCTGAGCTGGTGGGCAGGCTGTCTCCTCAGCCCATCCCCACGGAGGACTCCGATCCCATTTGCTGCACAGATGCTGGAGGGTGTAGTGACATTACCTTAGCCTGGAAACATGCACAGTGTGCTGCATCGCAGGCCACAGTAATGCTCCTTGGCCTGTTTTCTGTCACTGCAAATGATGGATTTATCAAGTGGAGAATTAGTCAAATGGAGTGGATAGCGGAGATCTGGCTTAAATAAGGGAGGTGCAGCTCAGCCCTAGCTGCCATGGACATCACTGAAGGTAGTCAGGGACAGACACATAAAGATCACCAAAAATATTGGGCAGCAAGAGGGGAGAACCCACTGTTGGCTCCTCTTCCCTCCCCACCTGCTCCTGTTTCTACAGTCCCCATAAAGACACAGCTATCCTGGCCCGCTGGACTTTTGACTTGTGTGTGTGTTTTGAGCACCGAGTTCAGAGCCAAAAACTAGACAGAGGATGAAAAGAAAACAAATTTCCGATACAGCTTAGCTGGAACAAAAGCACTTCTGCTACCCTGCCTGACACCCCAGCTGAGGGGAGTACCCTCTGGGTCACAGACCCCTGCCCAAGCACACACCCGGTCGGCCCTGCAGTGATGGGGGTACAAAAGCCTGTGTGGAACCCTCATTGCAGAGACTATCTGCTTCCAAACACCCGTGCACTGAAGCCACGGTCAATGCCATAACCTTGTTGACACGGTTGTGTCAGTACAGAGTATGCAGCTCTCTGCTGCTCACTTCCAGGCCTGCGCTGGTTACTGCTGGAACAGGCACTCCTCACTGAGGACACCAATTAATTATTGCTTGTATAGCAGAGCAGGGACCCATGCTCACCATGCACACTGGGAGAAGCAGATCCCAGCCCTGCTCCTGGCCGTGCAGGGCAGCTGGGAGATGTGGAAAATAAAAAAGCAAGCTAAAGGCAGGCAGAATAACCTGCTCCCAAAGCCGCTGTGAGAAGCTCAGTCTCAGAACTGTGCCAACTTTGACAGTCCTAGTGCTGTAAAGCACAGGAGGGGAATGGCTTACCTGCAGCATGGGTGCTGTCCCAGCAAAACACTGCAATGCACGTGGGGAGGAGCCAGTCAGGGAAAGGGGAAGGTTTGGGAGGGCTGGGGGACTTGGGAAAAGCACGGTCTCAACTTCTGAGTAGTTATCAGGGCTTAAGAGTGGCAGAAGTCATTGCTGAGAACTTCATTTGTACCTTGAATGTGTTCTGGTGTCCAAGCTGCGCATCAGTCAGCGAGAAGCCATGCCAAAAGCTGAGCCAGAGAAGGGGATTTCTGCAGAAAGGGAGCATCAAGAAGATCAGCTCATCTGTCTGTCCCATCTACCTCTTGCTGGCTGGTGGGCACCTGCAGCATTCCCAAAACCTCCTGGGAACCAATCACCCCAGGCAGCTCCAGCATTTCTGCCCCCAGCCCTGGGAACACCAGCTCCGTTTTCACTGCAGCAACTTCTCAGCACACACTCAGTGCGCAGAGCTGATCACCCTAGGATGAGAGGGCTCATTTGGATTTACCAGACCCAATGCTACCTGTTTCTTACACATGCAAGCCAAGTTTTCTGAGGCTTTCACATGCTTTTTGTTGCTCCAGACCACGCCAATTTTGGCATTTCCTTGCTAATAACGTACCCTTGGTTTCTGAGCTCAAGCACCTAGCTCATTTGGGAATGGGCAAGGCTTTTCAGTACTGAAGTGCCTCTTGTACGAAAGGGAAAGGACCATTTTGTCCAGGCAGCAAATGAATAATCCCAGGCAACCAGAGCTAGGCTTGGCAGCATGATCTCCAAGGCAGTATCTCCTTAAAAGCAAATGCAAAGGTGTCCTCCAGCCCCATTACGCAGAGCATTGGAGATTTATATGACTCATGCTAGGTATCAAAATGAGTGATTACGCTTTATGGATAATCTCTTGGTACCTTATTTCCTCCACTATGAAATTAGGATGATAGCTTGCTCTTATCTCACAGGTAAGCCACAAAGATATATTGAAGTCTGGGTAATGCTTGTAAAGGATGCAGACACTAGGGTGAGACCATCACGGAAACACCCAAAAACTAAAGCCTAAGTTAAGACGATATTCTCTAAGTGGGAGACATCAATCTTGTGACAATGTTTAGTTACAGTGACTTTTATCTCTCCCATGCCATCAACCACTTAATCATTGCATTTGATGGATGCTGGGGCAGCACAGCCACAATTGCTCATTGTCAGGCTGATACAGAGGTCACAGGCTTTGCTAAGCTTTGGATCAAAACTCCAAACATCCCCTGTCACGTCTGTCAGGTTTAAAAGAATAATAAGTTTACTAATTTAGCTTTAGTGTTGGTTAGTAGCTGGTGCCACCTTTATCTGTTTCTCCTGAGAAAATAAACCCAGCACCACCATCCCCACAGCAGCATGATGATGCTGCAACATGCTGTTAATCTTCACAACGTGAGACAAAGGTTTGAAGGGAGGTGAGGGCAGGCACAAATTTGTGGGATGACTCAAAGGCTCTGCAACATCTCCCTTGCCAGACTAAAGATGCTTCATGGAAGTGGCCGGGTGCCCCTGAGCTTTGTGACGGGTGGTGAGACTGGTGAACCAGATCCCGGGTGCTTGCTGGAGCCTGACACAGTGTGGTAAGGACACTGTTCTTGCAATGACAGAAAAAAGGGATCACCATACTGTGCCTCACCCTTAATCCTTTAAAAATTAGCATTCAGTATACAGCGTTATAACCAGCCCAGACAGTTTAAGAAAGGCGCAAGAAGCCGCCAGATATGAACCATCTCCAATCCTAGCTGTTAATATACTTAAAATAGTATAAAATCCCCTTTCCCAGCTTTAGTTAGCATTTGCTATCGTGAAGTTGTTGATGCCACCGTTTCCTACATTCCCTCCTCCCCCCACTCTCTTTTGAATCTAGATGTATTCTCGGAGGAGCTCAAGGTGATCACTGAACTGTACCACATGTCCAGATCAGAGACAGACAGAGACGCATGAGGATGAAGCCAGAGGAAGAGCAGATGGGACAGAGGAGATGGGAAGCTGGGACTGGTGAGGAGATACAAGCATGACAGAGATGGAGGGAGCACTGTGGACTTTATTCTCTGGCTACAGGAGCATCAACATTGAAATCTCTGCTTGGATCTGGTTTTGTTGACAGAAAATCCACTGCCTGAATGTGGGGGGTTGGAAGCAGTTTACCTGTTACATTCCCTGTGCTATCTCAGGAACATAACTCCACAGGCTGGAGCAGTTGTAGTATATCTGCTGTCTCTTATCTAATGTGTAACCTCCTGGACTGAAGACATAATGTACTGTCTATCCCTTCTGTGATAAAAATACAGCATATAAAAACACACACACACACAATCCCAGGCCAAAAATTCTCTTAGGGGAACATACTGTGACTAGATAAGAAGGTACTAGCTGGCACGTAGTTACCTCTTTGCTTCCTAACTAGGACACTCGGGGAAAGGGTGGAGTTGGGGCTGGTGGGGGCCACAGGAGGAGAGGGGGAAGAGATGTCATGGGATGGATAGAAAGGGAGAAAAAAGCACGGTGGGGAATAGCTCAAGGAGAAAGAAATCAAAAGCAGATGACTGTACTCAAGGCTTTTGTAGCCCTGTCAGCCAGCTTTAAAATCTGACTTCTTTGGAACTGTGGGCAGCGACCCCTGCTAACGTTGCCCTGAGGGACCAAAGAGGGGGTCTTCAGGGCTCAGAGCACCACATGAAATAAAAACAGCTCTTGGAGGTTCGGCACATGCGTCATGTGTGACACCGTGTCTTCCTGGTGCTCGACCCACCACACTTCCTGAAGGTCAGCCTTTCTGGTGGGAGATATCTGATCTCTTCTGGGGCTGATTTTTCTGCCTTTCCTTCGCCACTGATTCCCTTCAGTGGTCCTGCATAAATTTCCTCATTACCCTATTGCAACATCTCCTGCCGAATGACGGGTATGACTTGCATCACCTCCCAGGCACGTGGGGAGGCTCTGCCGCCAGGTCCTGAGAGCTGTGTTGGACACGTCAGAGGCTGGTGGGACTCGGGAAACACTGACGGAAAGAAAGCTTTGAAGGAAAGATGGGAGCGAAAGAGAAGGAAAACCAGAGGATCAGCATGACTGCGAACCCAGCTTAGCATCAGGGTCACCAGATGCAAACCCACTGCTCAGTTTTTCACTCCCTCTTGGTTCTATTTGTATACCCTAAGCAATATAATGGATGATGGAGAATTGCAATCCTAATCAATACTTATAGCCGGTATTAACGCAGGAGTTTAAAACCGGTCAAGAGTCATACCAGTGCTGCTTCCTATCAGCACCTTCTTCTGGCCCCACGGTTTGGCAGCATGCAAGGCAGCAGCAGACCCCATGCTATGCTTTTGTATCACTCTGCATCCAGCAACTCCCCCCTAATTCCTCCCTTCCACAACATTTCCTGCACTCGAGCACCTTCAAAGAGAGCAATTCTTAAAAGTCTAGCAGCTTGATTAAATTTTCACTTTATCTTGCTTTTGGACATGAGGTGATAACCTGTGTTGTACCCTGCCTCTGCCTTGATGCTCCCTGTGCGGGAAGCCAACAGTACTGATACCCTGCCAAGGATGCATTTTACAGGCGTATGCATAGCTCAGCTGGCAGAAGGATGCCGGCTGCTTGAAAGATCACCAACGACAGGCATGGCTCTTTGGAAACATTTTCACAACTAACTGGCTTAGCCAGTGGAGTAAACCATGCATTTCCCAAAAAAGGACAACTCATTTTCTCTTTGATGGATGGGCTCAAGTCTTGAGTCAGAGCAAAAAGATAAAATCTGTGGAAGACCCAGTACTTTAGAGGAACGTAAAAATCGTTATTTCCTTGAGTCTCTTTGTAGTATTTTTATGAAAAAGTTCATTCAAATTTTAAGAACTGTGCCAGGATGGAGTAGCAAAACATTTGGTTCTGAAAATGTCAATATTACATATTTGGAGATTTTCTGTGTTTGTTTTTTTAAAAACAAACAAAACAAAACACTGAAATTTATACTGGCTTTGCAAAAAATGTCAGTTCCATCAAAGTGACATTTTGCCATGAGAAACAGGTTTATGCTTTTTTTCCCCTCCTTTTACTGACTGCTTGCACTGAACTCTTCAGAAAAAGTGTCTGTATATTGGGAACAATCACTTTGTGTGCAGGGGCATTTGCACATGCAAAACCATCTTTGCTGGTGTCAGCTGTTGGTGCCTGCACAGGAACCGGCACATCAGGAAAATGCAGCCCCTGCTCCGGGAGCCTTTGCCTGCGACTTGCTCAGGTTGAGTCAAGGAGCTTGCGACCAGCTCAGGAAATAAATTCAAGCATCCTCAGCCACACGGACCAGCCTTCCCCAGAGGGAGATGCAGCCTTTTACACCTGTGCTGCCAGATCCAGTGCTGGTACCAGCCAGGCCCTGCTGCTACCCTGCAGTAAAGCTATGCAGCCAGTGGACCCTCAGGTAGGGCCAAATATGAGCTTGCCCTGGGGACTCTGGCAGGAGGCTGTGAGAAAGGACAGCTCGGGGGCAATCATTAACACAGGTTGCACTACGGACACCAGTCGTCAGACCATTTGAGTCAGTGAAGCGTACTTCCCATGGGAACTCTTAGTCCTGGCTAACCAGAGGCAGGACCAATTAGAGGAGGCAGTAAATACACTTAGCATGCTCAGGAAAATACATCTAAAGCTGTTTATACACATTCCTTTGGACCAGTCAGCAACAAATATGTCCTTACAGCTGTCCTGTCCTTTCCTTCTTCCCCCTCTCTCTGTGCTGCTTCAAAAATAAAACTTGCTCACCTCACCTAACCCTTGCTGGGTTTACTCCTATTCACTCCCAAGTCCACCAGGTCTTATGGCCCACCAGCCCCTCGACTGGTGAGCTTCCTGCAGACTTCCAACTGTTGCATTTCTCCTAGCTTCCCCCAGAGCTTTCATTATGAAATAGGATCCAAGAGGAAAAAGGCTTGCATATTTCCTTATCGTTGAGGAGCTGGTATGCGGTACCAAGTCACCTCCATCCCTTCTGCCTACCTTCGTCATCAGGTTGAGGTTTTGCGTACATAGTGCAATTAATCAGTCCTAATAGCACATTGACAGCCATTGCCAAGGCGGTAACCGTCATGGGGGACAGCTATGTAATGAGGATGATCTCAGGTGATGGGGCTGTGGCCACAGGCATAGTTTGCAGGAAACAGAGAACCCAGATCTCATGTCCCAGACCATTGCCTTAGCCACAGGGTTGTTTCTCTTCCTCACTGGTATCACGCTTGATTTGGCCTGCACGAGCACTATCAGTCATGTAAGCTACATGGCACTTTTCCTGTTTTCCAGGTGGGGGACTGAGCCTTTTTTAAGAGGACTCCAACTGAATGGTTATGCAGCATTTATAGGGTTTCATCCTAAAGCAAAATGTTTCTACAAAGTTAAGTTCCATGGTGGACCAAGACTTTGTTTCACAAAAAAAGAGTGAGGAACTGTAATCTGGAGTCACTCAAGATCAGAAGGATTTTCTCTTCAGTACCAGATAAAACCTGAGTATGACTTAAATATCTGGGGGGGAAAAAAAACCCCAAACTTTCTTATCAGGTCTGGTCAAGACTGGTTGAACTTACTTACTTTATATTTTATATTACCTAATGCACCACATTCTAGAAAGTTATTTCAGGATTAAAAAACCGTAACTTTTAATACTAAAAATGTTTCAAGACATTTGGAGTTTTGACAGGACTGCACTCTCTAAAAGAAAACCCATTCTTCACGCATTCCCCCTACCAGCTCTTTGGCAATTTTGTGCATGACACAACAGAAGTGTTGAAGTGAAGCACCAACTGCTCCAAGGTTTGAGCTAACCAAACCCAACTCTCGTGTCCCCTTCCCAGCACCAGTCACAGGGACTTGGTCACATGAGACTGGAAGAGGATGTAGAAATCTGAAGATGTGCTGGTCAGCTCTACTTCTGGCCTACTTGGTTGTCATTATCTGGTTTATGGACCCTGTGGCTCTCTCCCTGCTGGTGCAGTGTGATGGCTGGGGGTCTGCAGCATCATGCCCTCCCCAGCAGATCAGTCTGCAGTGTCTCACTCTACCTGTGCTGCCTTGTTATGAATCCCGAAGTTACCAGCCAGCAAAGACAGAAGAGGGTGGTCAGGCACAAACAGATGCAGTGAGAGGTGCCATCTTTCCCTGTTCTCTTACTGCTTCATATGGTACTCTGAATACCACCGCTTCTCCTCACAAAGGCAGCTCATACAGGGCTGGGATAAAGTGATCGTGGAGCAGGAGAAGTGCCTATACCTGTTCCTCTCCTACCAGATTTGCAATGATCAGTCTCTGGATTCAAGCTACTTCAGAGAGGTACTGGAAGACAGAAGACAGCTGATGGATATGCCCTAAAGGGACAACAAGAAGCCCAGTGGCCAACAGGCCATGCATCACATACAACCAGGAAAGAGGTATTTGATCCTGGAGACTTGTACCTCCAGGGCTGGGCAGGCAAGAGGCAGCATGCCTCTCCCACAGCCGACAGGTATGGGGAAGGCTCTTTGGTTTCCAAAGCTTTCTCCTATCAGTGCAGCTGCTCCCAGAGCATCCGCATGATTAAATGACTGCCTGATATCTCCCATCGAGCTGGAGACCATCTCAGAGGAAGCCACTAGGTGCTGAGGCCACAGATCCAAGCTTCTGCTGAAGCCACAGGGTCCAAGAGGCCTCTGCCAAACTCAAGGAGGCTGAGCCAAAGCACCTGGCTAAAACAGGCACATGCACTTGCGCGCATGTGCACACACACAAAGGCAATTCTCAGAACTGGGACAATATTTGCTCAGAATATTTTAAAGCTTAATTCCAGTGATCACAGTGGCTTTGTGAGCACATCTCACTAATGGAGTGCTTCCAGGCTTTATCTGATCAACCCTCTCCACCTTCCCTCTCACGCTTGTACAGCAGAGCAGAACCTAATGAGCTGGGTATGACTCAATGCCTCACTTTCTGGTCCATAAAGTAGGAAGGCCATGGCCTGGAGAAAAATAAAGACATGCTCCCGTGTGTGTGTTTAGGGCTAGAAGGGTAACAGTGAGGAAAGATTTGGTGGGAGGGGTAGGCAGGACCAGATGTGCTCAGATGAGCAAGAAAGGATGATATTCTGGTCAAAATGCAAGACTGGACACCTGTATTAACTGATTGGCTTTCTGGTAACCAACACTGTCCGGGAAAGCAGATGGCAATGTATGCCACAGGAAACCTTATGCCCATCCTGCAGGAGCACCTTTGAGGTAGGAAAACCATTCAGTCATTGTGAAAGTAAGCAAAGAGCAGTCTTGCTGGAAAGCTCTGCTTTCAGTGAAACCCATGTGATTAATGCCTTTCCTTGAAAATTTTCAATTCTTTTCCTTTTATTGGAAGTCTGAAAAGACTTAAAGTGAAACATCTTCACCAGCTGAAAACGTATCTTTCATTTTCCAATGGAACCTGTAAATTTCCATGGAATAAGTCAATGAAAACAAACATTTTGTCGCTCACATCAACATTTTCCAGGGAGGAGGGAGAGGAGAAGGGGAAACATTATTTTTGACAAGGTCTACTGATTGGCAGAGGGCTTTAATAAATAGATCAGCCCAGGGTGCAGGACTCCAGTCCACATGGCAGAACTGTTGGTCCTTGAAAGGCTGATAGAGATCTCGTTGGCTGAGTTTCCCCCTGTGGTTGACAGAGCATTAGCTAAAGACAGGATACAGGCAACCCGTCCTGCTGAGAATGACTGGATGCCAAACCAATGGCTGGCAAGATCTCTAAAGGCTTAATGACAGAACGCAAATGCTCGCATAGAGACCAGACCAGCAGAGAATTTGCTAGCTGGGGAACTGCAGGCTAACCACATACCATAACACAAGTTTGCTCTCAAGGAGTGAGCAAAAAATAAATAATAATAATAAAAAAAGACAGGTTCTGCTCTGCAAATATTTCCAAGGTGGATATAACCTTCCTCCGAGGAGGCAAATCCAACATTAAACATCAGGAGAATAAATCAGCTGCAGGGACTGGCAAAAGGCTGAGAATCTAAATTACAGCAAGGTCAAGAGGAAGCAGGGGGCTGCTCAGAGGGAGCCAGAGTGAGAAATTCAGCACATCTGGTAGGTACAAAGCAATGCCCTTCGGGCAAACTCAGCCCCCAGCCCACCCCTACGCTGTGCCTAGAGCTCAACAGAGGGAACAACACACGCAGGGGTAGCCACAGGGAGGTCCTGTCTGAGGGAAATCCGTCTGCGAGAGGGTGGAGGGAGGAAAAGGGGAAAAAAAGCAGGTGAATAAATGAGAAGCAGCAGCACTGGGGTCTGTGCAGCTCATGCAGCTGCCTGAGCAGCCAGGAGCTGCTGCCCCCACTGGCTCAGGGGATGCTCTCCTGCTTTGGAGACAGGGCTGATCATGGCACGTCCCTTTGGCATGCCTGTGTGCATGTCACCAGCGTGGCTGTGCAGCCCCTGGTACGGCCAGCTCCGTCACGGACCTTGCGTGAGAACTCTGGGGTAGTCATGCATGGCCCCACCATAAAGCACAATGCACTTCGACAGCCGTCTTCATCCCACGGCATCCTGGGACCTAAAAATCAATACAGGGAATCCTTAAAGCTTCCCTAAGTGTCCCTGGGGTGCAGGCAGGCCTGAGCACTGGCTCAGCAGAGAAGGAAGTCCAGGTGGATCTCTGGAAAAGAAAATAAAAGAGTAGAGCAGTCGATTTTTCTGTTGCTTCGAAGACACTTGCCAATCAATCATCCTTTGGATGTGTAATGGGTGGATTGCAGCCAAAAAACATGTTTACAAGAAAACATCCAGAAAAAGTGTATAAGCCCTGAATGTACACGTAGAGGCATAACATGGAAAGCAAGCAGAAAACCAGGACAAGGAGCAGGAAAAATAAGAATAGAAAAGGTTTTGTTGGAGGCAAAAGTAGGTCAGGGAATGATGATGCTCTGGGGATGCATGGAGGCACAACTAGATGGCATTGCAATGCTCAGCCTCCCCGGGTTGTGGAACCACCAGAAGTTAAATGGTAGGGCTCCCCTGGAAGTGTCACCACTGTTTGCACTCTGGTGGGGTAAGTTCTGCTCTGCTGGGGTTCAGCTAAGCACCCTCATGGGATGCTTTGATTTGCTCCTCAGTTTGAATGACCCCACACCAATTATCAGACCTCCTTCTGGGTTTGGATTTGAGTTTCTCACAATATATAAAAAGAGAAATTCAAACATTGATCCCAAATACCCCGAAGACTGGAGAAATATTATCAACACTTACAAGTATTTCATTAGTGTTTCAATACTCTACAGTATAAGTTCTTTCTAACAGTGCATGTGTTACATGCATTAATTTTTTTTTTGCTAGTATTTGTTGCCGTATCTAAAGAGATTGCCCTTTGTAATTTAATGCAAAAACATGTGTGAAGGGAAATATGCTTTGAGGGGTACATGGATGGGACAATAAAAAGAAGAACAATAATACATATTCAAGCTGGATCAAATCTGGAGTTCTGCTTAATTCAGGAGCTTGTACTTGACAGTGGCAAGGAAGGTGCAGGAAGCCTTACAGGTGGAAGCTCCTGTGTGATGTACAGGAGAAAGCCTTTTCCTAGGGCTCAAGGGAGCAAACAGTGATGTTTTGTTTCCATCCCACTGATCCCAAATGCAGGTGTTGGTTCAGTGACAAGGTGCTGTCACCCAGCTCAGACTGACACCAGGAATGGATAATTTCTCCCCCTATCTTCAGTCCAGCTGTGAACTAGTTCAAAGTATAGGAACATCAGGATGAGAATAGCATGCATATTTAAACATATAGAAACATACAGAGCTATCTATGTATTATTTATATATGAATAT
>JANHGB010040385.1:0-39660 GCA_026283785.1 Coracopsis vasa | reverse complement strand
GGGATCATTTTGCCTGTTGCCTGCTCAGTGGAGACCATAATGAAAAACAGGAAACCTCCCAAACTTCATAAGAACATAAATGCCATATTACGTAAGACCAAATGTCCAAGCAGTGCAGTATTTTGGGTCTGACAGTAGCCGGCAGTGGGTATGTAAGGAAGAATGTACAGAATAGGGCATAGACAGATATTTAGCTTCTAGGAAATAGCAGTATGGGGACCAAGCAGAAATGGGTATCCATATCCCTTACGGATATCACGACACGTTAGGGAACCTCCTCCTACCCTGGAGAGAGAAAAAAGAGTCACTCAGGGAAATGTGCCCAGTGGCAGTGAAGAAAACATTATAAATGACTTGGAGCCTGGCTCCAGCTAACTACAGGGCAAGACATTCATCTAGCCTGTGCCTCAGTTCCCACTAAAAGATAGACATGTTGCATCACCACGGGATGGAGACAATGAAACCACATCATGACTGAAAAGTCCTGAGATGCAAAGGATGAGGACCAGATGGGACAGCTCTGGATGGGTAGGCTGTATGGGTGTCCCCTTTCAGTCACTTTCCCTTTGGCGTCTGGGTTTTAGTCCCAGTGACTTGGTAGCATTGCGAAGACATTGTTCACTACACAAATAACTCACAATTGTCATACATTGTACGTTATTTTCTTTCCCTTACTCACTCTTTCTTCTTTTTAAGAAAGATAAAAACAGCTGCCCTCATCCAGGCAAGAGAAGGACACAAGGCTTTTGGCATGCAGTCAAAATGAGTGAATCATGTTTGCACTCAAGTCATTATTAATCTGGGGCTGAAACTCACCTGGAGGAATGATTCAACTGAGTGATGCATGGTGGGTAAATTTGGGAAGTTCCTCAAAGCACCTGAACACATAAAGGGAAAAGACATCTAATAAATGCCCTGCCAACATCTCACCTAGCTATAATAGCAAATGTGATTAAGTAACACAAGACCCTGAGCTCTCCCTACCCAGTCCATTTCTTAGCTGATAACAAGTTAGATGTGCTGCAGATGGGAAAACAGAATTTTCATCCTTCTAGACCTAACTCAGTAAAATCAGGAAACGGGGCTTCTACTAGTATATTACACTTCTGCATCTTACTCTTACCTGGGGCATGTGAAGTGAGCACCAGACCATGCCCAAACTGCTCACAAGCAGAATAAGAGAGGCAAAGTTGCCAAGTGAAGAGCTGAGGCACATGCTTCAGTGCTTTCAGCAGAGTCCAAGGGACATCTGGGAGTCCTGCACCCAGTTCCGCACCACCATGATTGGCACACTGACCACAAGTGCCCTGCCAGCCACCTGATCCCCTGCAGCCATTTGCTGAGAACATCACTGCAGGTGCTGCTGGGTCTAAAGACCCCTGATAGCTCTTTCTGTCCATGGGAAATCATCATGACTAAATAGATATAGTGATTCGGTTTTGGTAGGGGAAGTTGAGCTGTAAACACCTTGCTGATAGATGGGGAGGGAGCATAATGCCTGAAAAGGCAAACCATTCTCTGAACTGCAACCAATTTGTGGCACTGCTAGACCTTTTTTCCCCAAAGTAAAATGGGCATTAGATTAGAGTCATCCAGATAGTAGAGGAATCTCAGCTCAGCTATAGATAATACCAAGCATCACTTTCCGGTTTTAAGTGGACTATTCTAAGTACTTCTAAACCAGCATGCCTCAGAATCCCAAAATGCATCCTTGCTGCTGAGCACGCCAAGGTTAGCAAGCCAGCTTGTGCAGGGGAGGATGAGAGCCAAGACCCCCTGAAAACAACCAGACAATAGTTTCTCTGTCTGAAACTACTGCACTCAGGATCTGAACTTGTGCCTTTGTTGAAGATGCTGTGGACAACCTCAGTGTATCTGGCACAATACACATGATTTAAAAGAAGTCTGAAGGTTGGTATAAGGTCAGACAGTCTAGCAAAGGCTTACTGGCTTGAAAGCCTATGAACTTATAGGAAGCTGTATGAACAGACATTGCTGTCTGTTCCATCTCTCTTGATGGGATATGCCCTAAGACAAGATTAGTCTGTACTGCATGTTTTCATGTGCCTTGTTTCTTGAATTTTCCTCCGAGATTCAGTCTGCATGAGCATATATAGCAGTAATTCTGGAAGAGAGCAGAGTTAAGGTTATTTTGACAGTAAAGCACAAACCTTTAAATTTCCTACTTTTCAGAAGTTTAAATTTGCATTAATTTTTTTATATCCTGTTGAGGATTAATCTGCTATGCATTCTGGAACAATATGAGACACCATTAGGCAATGTTAACTTTGCGCTGAAGTTTTTGGCATAAGATACTGTATGCTCTAATCTATTTGCAAATCAAAAGCCAATGCTTTGCACACTTCAGTGAAAAGCCAGAGGCAGCCTGCCCCACTAGAAAGGTCACCAGATTAGGACTCAAGGGAACTCTTCGAAGTTTTGCCACTGATTTACTGCTCAATCTTGGCCAAGTCATCTCATTTCTTTGTGCCTCTAGTTTTCCTCCCATTCTTTGTGTTTTCTATGCAGGCTGCAAGTTCTTTAGGGCAGGAGCAGCCCTCTCGTTACATGCTGGTCCTGTGCCTCATACAGCAGGGCCCCCCCTCCTAGCTGGATTATGCCTACAAGAGGCTACTGCAGCACAAAGAATTCAGAGCCTTAATAGTTTAAAAGAGCTTGGTTTTCACTCCCGGGATCTTCAGTCTCTCTTGCTTGCTTCTTTAGCAAAAAGCTTTTCAGAGAAGGTTCCAGCCACTAAGTTCCCAGTCAAAGGGTTAAAATAACCAACTCCACTAGATAAAGAGGAGAAAGGTGTATGAGGAACTCAGCTCGTATGCAAACTAGGTACTAGTTAATCAATAGTACTCAAAGGTGAAGGCCATATGGAAGAGCCAGGAATCATTGCACAAGTTAAGCAAAGTTTAGCAAGCCAGATAAAGCAAAGCGTTAACTATTTTCTGTGAAAAGTTCCACCTTTCCTTTAACCTAGCTCTGGAACAAGGACCACATAGACCCATCTTCTCTGTGACTGACTCATGCACTAACGGGTTCAGTGGAAGTTTTGAGACCAACCAGTGGATAACACCTCTTTATTGCCCTGACTGTTCGTATACTACATGTTACGTATAATTCTCCTATTCACTGGACTCTTGATCCAAACTCTTCTGGTAAAAGGGCTTGTGGGAGGTTTACTTTCTGTCCAATGACTTCATTGCAAAGGATTTTTCTTCTCTGTTGAGCTTGTCATGTGCAAGCTTTCCTTCCTCTTGTTTCCCTCCTCTTGTTTCCCAGTTTCTGGAAATAATTTGTGGTTTGGAAATGGAAATACCCTCGTAGGCTTCAAAGAGCTTAAAGCCTGCCATACCAGATCAGTTCATTGGATCCATTTAATCTGCTCTTCTCTTTCCAGCCATGATCAATACCTGATACTTCAGAAAACAACACAACTTCGTAGTTGCAGCATAACACCAGCTTTAGACAGAGTCCCTTCTCTGAATGGGTGAGAAGCTGCTAAAGGATCCTTTCCACTTTCATCCTGAACTGCCCCAGATCTTCTGGGAGGGTAACTCAAGGAATCAACTAAAGGGCAGAGACCCCCCACAAGGATTAGGAGACTTAAGGGGCGCAAAGTACATTGACACATCTCAAAAGAGGGCTTCCCAAAACATAGCACAACAAACACAGCTCAACCCCTTCCAGGACTGGCTTGGCTTGCTTCCCCTGTTCAAAGAAGTTGGCAAGCAAATCTTTATTGTAAGAGACAGAACAGAAGCTGGAGGGGAGGTACTGAAATCTGGGGATAATTCACAAAATCCTGGCCTGTGGTGTAGAAAGAAACTAGTGTTATGTATCCATCATTTGTACTTCTTTTGTTATTGCTGCTAGATTTAAACTGATATAAGCAATCTATCAATGATCACATCTCATTTTCAGCCAACATCTTTCCTGTCTGCTTTTAAATTAATGGGAAGCAGGTACAACCTAGTGCAGACATTTTTTGGCTTGCTCATTCATGTCAAAGTGGTCTTGTGCTTCAACAGCTATTCTACACTCTGGAGCAGGAGTATTTTTTTTAATAAAGTAAAATCAAGTATTGCAAAGATATCAGATTTGGTTTCTTAAAAGTCTGCCATTTTCCTTAAAGACACCACGATCCTGCTCTGGCTTGTTGACTCCATACGCTCATTCCTCATCTTTTACCATGGTCAACAACTAGTGGCAAAGCCATGTAAGTTGGACTTTGTTCTTTACCTCTGAAGACTTGGCAGAGAACCATCAGGCCAACCACCTGCATTTATTTCAATCTGAGCCAGGCTTTGCCTGCATTCATGCCTGCAATTGGTGCACATAACCAAGGCCACCACTCTTGGGATGAAGGAAACTTCAACCAGAGGACATCTGCCAGAGGAAATGGTGGGAAGTGTGGTGTTACGTTGCCACCTTGTGGAGAGCTCCCAGTGGAGATGAATGAAGAAAGATGGCTGACTAACGAGTTGCGGACTGTCACATGCCGCAAGAACATCTGCCCCTTGTTGCACGCCCATGGATGGCTAAGCACTCGTACCCTTGCAGTGACTCTGTGGGCCACTACACATCGCTGTTACTTCTCCTTCAAGTGACGAGGCATGGGAGCTCCATGCAAGACCTGGAGGTCCTATGTATGGGCAACATCAACCCATTGCTTTCACGCCTGGATTTTCAGACTTGATACTAAAGTTTTGTATAGATGTAGCCACCGTGTAACAAGTCTGGTCCTAGGTCAGCCTTCAGGAGGTAGGAGCCCGTGTCATCACAGTTGCCACTAGCTTTTGTGGATAGCAGTGCTGCTGTCCGCAAAAGAAGAGCATAGCTAAGCAATGTGAGTCCAGGCCTCTACAAGCTTGAGGAGAGAATGAAGGAAAATGTATTTCCTTTCATTAAGTGCAGAAGAAGCCTCTGGTGGCAATGCTTTTTATATTAGTGGTGTCCCCAGAGAGGTTCAAATATACAAACCCACAACATGCTCCTCCTGTTTGTGTGATGGAGTACTGCATTGACAGACTGGAAGAGAATTACTGACAAGTGCTACCATGTGGAGTCTTATAGTGATGCCATGTATTGATTTCCATCTGGTGATGATGTGCACTTTTGTGATTGCATTGACACTATTCTCTCTCTTAAGAATCTGAAGACCAAGTTTTTGCAGTGAAAAGAATTAGCATTGTTAATTATTTATTCAGTACTAGAGGATGTCTGTAACTTTATGGGTCTTTTACAATTACAATGAGGAAAAAAAGGGCAAAACCTGAAATCACAGGTACCTGCCCCAAGGCCCTTAGCAAGAGAAATTAATCATGACAGAGCAAGACAGGCAAACCCTGAGAAGATGGGTTCCAAGAACAGCAACATATGAAAAGTGTGACACGTGGATAAGTCTTATTGCCTATGCATCATGTTGGAGAACAGTGCAAGCTGTCCTACCACTGCCAACCCATCCTATATTGAACATCTGGAAGTAAATAAGCAAATCCCTCAGATTTGGGGAGCATGGCAGGTCACCCTTAGAAGCATCTGAAGCGTAGGCTGAAGTTTTCAAGAACTTGAGAGGGAAAGAGTCTTTGATTTCAAGGAAATCTGATACCTCCTCAAAGAAAGGATCACACTCTTTGAAATGCAAGATATGGACAACTATGGAGATGCTGGCCAACAACAACAGGACATGAATGCCGACATCTCTTGATGGGAATGAAGGCAGTAAATTTGAGGTCCAGAGGTTTGTGATGGGACTTTTGCTAAGCTCCAGTTGCCAGTAAATTCAGCTTCTGTTGGAAACAGACCTACAGAGACGTGAAATTGCTTTGGGACTTAGGAGAAGCACAGACTGTTACCTTTCTTTGGACAAAGGCCTATGTTGATAAAGGCAAAGGCACTAGCAGAGTATATTTGGTTTTCTCCAAGGCATATGATTTGATATCTCATGAGATCTTAGTTAAGAAACAAATACTTTGCACTGTGTAGAAATTATAAGGCATGTATTAGACTTACCAACGTGTTTCAACGGCAACTTTCAACACATAGTTATTAATGGGGAAGCAGTATAATGAATGGGACCGTAACAAGCAAGATGCTTTGGAAAACTGGTTAGTCCAATAAGGTCAGAATTTTCAGCAATAATCTAGATAATACAGAATCTGTGGTAGTGGGATTTACAGAAAGTATAAAAGTTGCTGAGATAGTAAAGAAGAAAGAGAACAGGCTTAATTAGGGGGTTACAAGAATTACCTGCTTAAATTATCACAATTCAATATGTGCATTTTACTAGAGGCAAGTGAAACATATCACACCTGACAATAAAGGCTGAGATTCAACCCCACTCATCTCCTGCCCATATAAAGACATACAAACTAAGAGCCTAACTGGACTAGCCTTCCTCTACAGTCAATGGACAAAAAATGGCACTCTGGGGGGTTAGGGATGGGTGGAAATCTGGCTGAAGTTAGAAGGGCTGAAGCCAAGCCCCTACTGGGGGGCAAACCTCTGTCCTGCAAAGCTGCACATAAAGAACATCAAAATTAACTACCTCAGCATGAGATTTTGATGCAGTGTTTGGTGACTAATGTGATACTTAGGTGTATCAAAAAGGGATTATCACATACAAACAGGGAAGTGCTTCTGTCCTTGGGTTGGCCACTGTTTAACTCATTGGAAGAATTATATCTTCAGTCTTGGCATTCCCAATTCAGGAAGGATCTCAGAGTTCAAGCTAAAGCCACAAAAAGTAATCTTGCAAGAGAAAACAAGTCTTGCAATGCAATGAGTATACAACTTAAATCTATTGTGATTAGTCAAAAAGTGACTTGATATTTTTATACGTAGGTACTTTTGCACGCAAAAGACACCTTACAAACCTTTCAAGTCTTTCAGCCAGAGACTTAAAAGCATTCAGAGAGAATTCAGGCTATGTTAGGCAAATGCAACTGTGAAGCAGGATATGATTTGCTTGCCGTGCAGGTAGTTTAATATTAAATATTAGAGATGCAATGAAATCACAAGCCATTTGGAGTTTGTCAGATGCAAACGGACATTTTAACACTTTGACACATATGATTACATGGCAGTACGTAAGAGCATGTTTTAAGTTTTACTTAAGTTTAAGAGCATGTGTTTGGACAATTACTGCAGAGCAGCTGATACACGGTAATTCATCAGCCTAAGGTAACCCATTCTTGGTTCAATATACTTCATAAAATATTCACTGCAGCTCCTACAAAAAATTCTGCTATTGATCTACACTCCAGGAGAAAAATATAGAGGCACACAATCTATTCTTACCTAGAGAGCAAAGGAATAGAAGCCTACATTAGAAATTATGGGATATTAGGAAAAAAACCCTATAAAAGCTGTACATCTTTATATCAAAGCAGTAGAAGTCACTTCTGGAAAGTGAGGGTGGACAGCTCCGTCACTTCAGACTTAAGTCTTCTGCACAAAAGTAGCTCCCCAGTCGCTTGAAAAACCCTCCTGGGATGCCCAACTTCATTTTGTAGTCTTAGACATCCTCATAAACACTAAAATAATGTCTGCCTGAAGAAGCAGCTCTGATGGATGGAAACTCTCCTTTGTTTGAAGCAATGGTCTTGAAAAACCTAAAGGCTAAATTTAATTTCAATGGCAGTTGGCATATCCTTACAATTAAACCAGAAATGAATGCCAGTTTTACACACTTCCCTCTGCTCATAGGCTGCTTTTTAAGCCCCCCAAGCCCTACAAGCCCTTCCTATTCTCTTCCTTCATGGCTGAGCCTCCAGCCTTTTTCAGATAATCTCTACAAAACAGTTCCATGTTCACTACACATAAATCTGTGCAACTCTGCAAGTTGATCATGTGGGGACAACATAAAATAAATGAAATTGAATACCAAGTTGACACAGAGGAGATGACTGTCCTTGAATATATTATTTATTTCCATATTTAATTCATTATGTTTCTCCTCGGTCCCCCCCCCCTCTTTTTTTTCTTCCCCCCTTCAATTTATACAGAGCTGTAACACATTTTCCAGCCTGCTGTGCTGGAATGCTGCAGTGTCAAGGGACTTTGCAGTTAAATGCAAGACCTTGTTGTCGTATTGTACACTGGGCCTTCGTCCTCCGGAAATTGACAGCTCCAAGTTAGATAACAACTGGTAAATCATCATCTTTGCTGAGTGTTTGCAAAGGCAGGTAGGGGGGAAGGAAGGAGGTTTCTTTAGAGCAGGAAAAGAAAGAAATGTCTCTCCTAAGGGATTAAGAACTTCTCTGACCACTCACCTTTGAAGTCTCCTCCTAAATCTTTGTCTTTCCTGATACTGGTATTTCTTGACCTGCTCTTTGAGTTGGAAGAAGATATCTGTCTGAGGATCACAGCAGGGTGTGAAAGACAGAGGAGATGTGAATCAGAAGGAGGAAAAGATGCCTTTTTTGGGGGGAGAGCTGGAAAGGGATGGGGAGGAAATGGGTCCAGATCCAGAAGCCAGTTTCATTTTGTACTTCAGCAATGATCATTCATTATTCAATAAGGGTTAACCTTCTCTGGAAAGCTCATGGGAGGAAGCATACACTGGTTGGTTGCAGGGACCGGATAAGATGACTTAATACAACATGTTTTCTTTTCTAGCTCTGATTCCCCTGATTTTGTAATACACTAACCTTGAATCAGCCAGTGAAATTTCCCTTCCCTGTTCTCTAACTCTTCTCTAAATTCACGCTTGCACATCTGGAATAACCCAAAGTTTTACATCTCTCCCCAACAAGCAGAGAAAGTTTCTGGCTTCTCCCCCCCTGCCTAAGAGTCAGTGCTGTGCTCCTCTCACCTCTGCTTCAGCCCCGACCTCAACCCAGCTGAGGTTTCAATTGAGCACTAGTAACTCTCTTATCTTACTTTTTTTTATCTGCATATGAAGTCATACAGTCCTGTGGTGGCATTTTGATGCATTTAGAAGATAAAAACAACACACTTAATCCTAGTCAGATGAAACGAAGAATGAAAAAACCCAACCACCCTGATTTCCTCCACACTCCTGTTTGGTAATTTTTAATTCTGAAGCCAGCTGTTTGACAGATGGCTTTAAAAGTGAAGTTGTGTTCACTGCTTTTAGATAGGCTGAGGGTCTCATTGTTTGTTTGTTCTTTTTTTGGTTGGAAAACTGTCTCCATGTTCGCAACTTCACTGTACAGCAAAAGCCCCACTTCAGCAACATAGCTTGCACTCAGGATAAGGGGGTTTGGATCTGGAAGCAAGTTAGTAAGAGGAGGAGAGGCAAGTATGAACAGGATTTTTTCAATGCATTCCCTGCTCTTGAAATGTCCACAGATTTGACTTTTGGATGGTGGGAGCTCAGTGAGAGCAAAGATTTCTGTCACCTTAAAAAAATTATGTTATCCCCTGAGATCAGAGAGTTTTTTCTTTTTCAATATCTCTGATTTTTTTTTTCCCAGTAGAGAGAATTGCTAAATCTCCAAACATTTTTCAAAACAGCATATTCTAGTTAGATCATTTGCAGTACTTTATTTCAATAGTTCCAGGATGTTCTGCTTTGGTCTTAAGATTTAATCACACCAGGGTTCCAGATGTTGTCAGTCTCTGTTCTCTGCCCCTTCCATTACTTCTGTAAACTTGGTCAGATTCGTTACCCTCTTCATAGCCTCCTGTCACTCCTACATGTCCTCCTAACAGTCACATTTCTTGCAGTAACTCCAAATAACCATTTTTCTCCACAGCTTCCCTTGGCCACCTCCTCCTCAACAGATCCCTACAATTTTGATTGAAGGAACAATTAACCCTAACCATTCATAATACCACCAACAGCTGCCTGCTCTTTCATGCTCTTGGAGACTGCCCTGCTTTCCACCCCAGTGTATGTGGCTCAACCTGACAAGATCACAAGCTACTCAAGGCAGGAATATCAGATTCACATGTATGTTCAACACACCATGAAGGTGCAAGGTGTTGGCCCCAGGGATAAGAATCTGTTAGATCCCTATTTCTACAGACCACAGTAAGGGTGAACCATTGCTTGGGTAACAGTAAAACAAGGGGACTGAGAAGAAAGAAGGATTATGCAGTTTAGCTCTTGTGATAAGGAGAGAAGGTGACTGTATTACTGGTTTTGGTCTCTTCATTCAACCTGCATTCAGTCCTGGGCAAGCACCTTTCTGAATGTAATGCATCTTCTCCCTCTTTCTAATCTTTTCAGGGAAAGGGCTGGCTATTATTTTGTGCTTGCATGTCACCTGTGCTACCCAAAAAGTAGCTCTGGGTCAGTAAATGTCAGTGTAGTACTAGCATTCACCGTGGAAATGGGAGGCACAAAGAAGAGGAGAGGGAACAAAAATGGCACAGGTAGCATGAGTCTGTGGGATGAAGAACGGACAAGAGTGGAGAATAATGGAAAGGGATGGCAGAAAATTCTCTCAGTACAGCCTGAATGGGTCTATTTTCACAGCGTCACACAGGGACATATAAGAGTCGTTGTATGACCAGTCAACAGCCATCACTATCTTCCAAGGAAAGATGACACCTGGGATGATGGAAGAATATAGATCTGACACCCCTTGGGATTTCCCTGCTCAGAGGTCCTTTTACATTGCTAGATGTGTCTTTTTTATTGGCCACTGGAATCAAGAAGACACTGAAGTGAGCCACTTCGCACCCACACATTTTCATTACATTTCCACACTCTGTTTCCAAAACTCATAACTATGTGGAAACATACTACAAATCACTTCAAGAATATTACATGACAGGGAAAGAGTTATGACACAAAACCTGTTTCTAAATGGAATTTATCACACTTTTAAACTCATCCTCAGTACTAATAAACAATGTATTTTCTTGCTTGCGCGGTCTTCTAGAGCAAACACCGAGCAAACCAGATCAGTGAATCTTGTTTATCCTTTAATTGACCCATGTACGGTTCACTGGCCGAAAGTCTATCTCAAAGCAATACAAATGTTACATGGGATCAGCTGTGCTTAAGAGCTTTGTGAAAGAAGCGTATTTTGCAGGAAGTACTTGAAAGATGAGATAGGGGTTGTTTAGCACGCAGGAGATTTGCTCCAAAACCCAGTGAAACTGGTGGAATGACTTTAGTTGATGCCAATGATCTTTGGATCAGAACCAGAGGAGGAAAGAACTACTGCTAGGCATAGAGGGCAACATAAAAGACAGCACAAAAAAGACAATTCATGTTAAAAATTATACACAGTGGGAGAAGTCTTAGCCATACTCCAAATTGTTAAAAGATACTGGTTTGGATCTATTGCTCAAATGGTCTGCAGTGGTGAAAGGTCCCAGATCCAGACCTTCTCTGGCACCACGGTTTGTACCCTGATACTACAAGTCATAGCACATGTTCCTCAACCAGGAGATACGAAACCATGCCTCAGAAGAAGAAAAATCATCTCCTGTGCCTATGAGGCGGTGGTGTCTCTTCTGAGACAGCCTGTGTGTGCCAGCTGCTATGTTTTTCATCTGTCCTGCTACACTGACATACTTATTTAACAGACCACTGCCATCAGATGCCAACAGCTGTAGTTCATCGGCCTACGGTTGTTTCTTGATGAAGTGCTTTTCAGATCAGAATATGCCAATCCGTCAAACCCAAGACTATTGACGGGGGGAAAGAGTTCAACCAACTCCCTCCAGTTTTAAATTCCACTTTTGTTTTTAAAATTAAACCACTGGTAATAAAAGAGTAAAACACAAAGAAGAAGTCAATATAGAAATCGAATGGTTTAGCTGATGTTAGAGGAAAAGGATTCAGAACTTGGGTTTTCATTTTGCAAAATTCTTCAGAATTCTGGCTGTTGGCCCAAGTTTTAAACCCAGGTTTGGTTAAAAAGAAATAAAAAAAATCCTGAAAATGTTCACAGGATAGCAAAGCCGTTTCCTGCCAGCTCTATATTGGCTTACAGTTCTGACGCATGCAAGCTGGATCTGAATTAGCAGATTAGGCCCAGATCCAAAGAAGGACCTAGGCGCTTAAAGTGGGACTGAGGTATGCGAGTCCCAGACAAAGGTCCTCAGTCCCTGGAAACCAAAGAGTTTCAAAATTAATAATTCTGCTTTGGAGCACCTCCGCTTTGACAGGCAGTTCCATGCCCACCTCCCCTCTTCACCTCCAGCCAGACCTTCCCAGGTTCCCCTGGATTGTGCCCACCAACACCAGGGCCCTTCAAACACACAACAGCAACTTCACTTTCTTTCAAAACACAAATAGAGGAAGAGGTGGTACCACCTTATCGTACAATAGCTCAGTGCTTGTAGCACACACCCAGGCAGAACTGGTTTCCCTCTCCTGCTTGCCCAAGAGGACTCAGTCCTGTGCCACAGAGGGTGCACTGCCTGGAGCCCTCCCTCTTCTTCTCCCAGCACTTCAGTCACATTTAAAAATGATGTTCTTGGACCTGGTTTCCTCTGCCAAGTTTTGTTTAAATACCTGATCTCGTTATTTTCAATGTGTGAATATATAAAGCACTGTCAGACAGAAAACAGACACAAAAGCCATATGCTTTCTCTTTATGAGAGATTTTTTGATTTAAGACATCCCTTTGCCCTCAGCATCCCCTTTTGCCTGTCTCAGGCATCTCCACAACCAGTATTTGCCTTTCCGTTTCCTATTTTTCCCCACGTTTTCTAAGAGGGGGCTCAGACCCCTGGTCAGTGCTTCAGGATGAGGCTCTTTGAGTCTCAACCCTTGCACCCCATGAGAGACAGAGGGTCAGGAGAGCTCTCCATCACTTTTGCTGGCTGGCAACCCTGGGAAGAGTACACAGCCTGCTGCCAGGCCTTGGAGCTGTGCAGCCCCACTGTGCTGTTATGCCTGCCTGTGAATATATTGAGCAGGGAATTAGGCTTCCTTGTTTACATCTCATCTTTTTATTTTCCCCACCCCCTCCTTTATTTTCCCCTTTCTTAATAAAAAATGTTTTTAAAAACAAGTGCCTGTATTTGAGCTGCTGTGAACTCTAGTTTCCTTGGAGAAATGTTTGTGCTCTTTAACTTAAAGAATTTCCGAAACATATAGGAAAGGAATTTCATAAACTGCTCATTGAAAAACATTCCATGCATTCCCCTCTCATCCAGAGACACCCGTGTGTGGTCTCCGACAAGGTCAGGTTTGGGGCTACGTAACGGGGACAAAGATTCCAGCACTTGGAAAACAACAGATACCACAGACCATGGGATGGGGGGTAAAAACGACCACATGAGTCCCATTGCTGGAGGCTGGGAGACCACCGGAAAGGCAACAGACAGTAAACACTGTGCGTTATCCCAGGGAGGAAAATCCCAGCGAGAACCTCCTGCATATCTGTTGGGAGAGTGACATCAGGCTCTGCAGTGCTAAGAAACAGAGAAAGGGGAAGGGGAAGAAAACAAAGAAAAGAGGAAAACAGGGGTTCCCACTCATTATTTCACCCAAGAAAGGTGAAGACATTGAGGGATGTCCTTTAGAGGCAGACTGGATACCTATTGCAAATGGTGGGCAGCCAGAGAAGGAGATGATTACAGATGGATATTGGGGTGGGAACACCCTGGTTTTAGATTGCCTCCTCCCTGTTTTGAAATCAGGGAGGCACATTTGCCAGCCCTGCCATCCCTTGAGGCACTCTGAAGCTCTAGGAATGAGCGCACTGCATATCTTCAGTTTATGCTGTTTGCAGAAACCATAATGGTTATTTCCAAACCAAGTACTCTGAAACATGCCAAAGGCACCATTCCTAATCCACTACGATGTCCATGACTCACAGCAGGTCTTAAAACAAAATTATCCAAAGTGAGGAAAAAAAAAAAAGAAGGCATCAGGGAAATAGTCTCCTGGAGAAAGTCCTTCTCCAGTACCTGATGAAATGTCACAAGACGTGCTTTATTACACAATTTTCCACTAAAGTCTACATGCTAGAATTTATTTCTGAGTCTAGATCAGCTGGAAACATGTCAACTCACAGGAGATGTTCTGAGAAAATCATATATATAAATAAGCCTGAACTGGAAACCTGCTTTTGGTGGAAATTGGAAAGCAAGTCCACACCAGGACCATCATTTATGTTGCCCTCCTTACCTTGTGTCACTACGCACGTTAGCATGGACTATATCTGACCAGTGGCACTGTGAAGCGTAATTGTTTCAGTTTGGTGAGGTATCGTTATTTTCTTAGATCTCATTAAGGACCACACCAACTGCAGGGCTCATTCGATGCAATCAGGATGCAAACTTTTTCACCTGATCCTTGCATCACTCATGTAATTAAGCAACTTTTTCATCCTCAACAGTCATTGGTACATTAGAGAGACTTGAACCTAGGCTATGCATTCTTGCTTGGACTTAGCTCCATTCATGAGTGGGGAAAAACAAATAAGTTTTGTCTGGAGATGTCAGATCCTTAGTCACCTTTACAAAAGTATCACATTGCAATAAACTGACCAGAGACAATTGCCTGTCTAGATTTCTGTAGCAAACCACAATGAATGAAAAGATGACTGACAACAAATACACACTCATAATATTACAGTTGCTGAACCCTTTAAACCTGGAATCCTAAGTCAGAAGAAAAATGCAAGGAATAATTAGAAATACCCAACTTCATCTTGTGCATCATCTTGAACGGCTGAAATGGCTGGTGCGAATAAAACTGCTAGCAAAGCACAACAGATTGCCTTCATTACTGCTGCTGAAGGTTGTCTCTGCTCTCCTGTTTGTTCTCTCACAGCTCTTTATAAATTCAATCCAGCTATTAACAATATCCATTAGCTTCTCCAGAAGATTATCTCAGCTTTAGTGACTGGAATGCAGGGATTAGAAAAAACAACCATTCGGTTTTGTTTTTAGTAAAAGTATATGTTGATTTAAACTGATGGCTTTTAACATCTGTTGTGCAAGTCTTTGTGGTAATAACCCTCAGAGATTGCTGGAGAAGGAGATCATTTAGGAGGTAATAAACATCAGTGATTTCATTAATGAAATATTCTAGCATAGACATTGCAAACGGGAAGCAGCAAGGCTTCCACCTGCTTAATAATTGCATTGCTGAGGCTAAAACTCTGGCTGCTGTTGGCAGGGCGGGAGATGCCCTGGTACTCCTCTTCCCAACAGCGGGCATGACCACCTGAAGGCACATGCTGCATCCAAGACCTATCAGGAAGCTTCGGATAATCACCATATGAGGCACTGATTTCAAAATGCTTTACCAATAAAGGGTTGTCCCTAGTTCCTGACATTGCTGCAACCCAGCTGACAACACTTTCTTGGAGCACTGGTTGCCTGTTAGCTGGAAAACAGTCACATGGATTGAGCAGAGAATATAAGAAGCCATTCTGCCAGCTGATGGGTCACCTAAGTAGTTCCAAAGAACTGGAGCTCCTGGCAGAAGAGCTGAAAACTTCCTGTAGCAATCTTTTTGTCTTCCTCTACAGGGAGAGGTTTTGAATGCAATTTTCAGCCAAACCCAAATTTCTTCTGGAAGTCTTTTTATTGATCATCTGTGTGAATGTGGAAGGGGGAACCTTGAGAGACAAGTTTTTCAAACAACTAAAGAGGTGAAACCTTCAAAGACAAAATTATAACGGGGTGAGGGAGGGAAGTTTGTTCCTAGATGGGGTGATCTTGCAGGCCTTCAGAGAGCCAGACAGAGAACAAATGACTGTGAAATGCCCCCAGCCATCCAGAGCACATTCTGGTGCCTGTTCCCAGCAGGTCTCCTTTCTCTGAACACCAAAGATCGGGGCATGAGGGAGGAGTCTATACATTTGGATCCCAACCCATCATGGAACCTTAGGCACAGCCAAAACCAACCAGTAAGTTATCTTGCTCTTCTCCCCTCTATCTGCTGTTCAGCAAGAACAAAAGAGCTGACCAGCATGCTCCTGTCCCACCTGAGATACTTGTCCTATCTCAAGTCATCCAAGGGAGAAATCAGTCCCTTTTTTGTACCTTACTCTCTCCTCAAGGAGGAGGAAAGGGGCTCTAAGGCGCCTTTCTCCAGCCTTGGCACTGACACAGAGGTCATCCCTGCGCACCAGAATCCACATGTCAGAAATACGTTTGCTCTTTAATCCACAACTGCAGAGAGAAGGGGACCAGATCAATGAGGTGAAATGGTGAAAAAGCGGTTAGTTACAAAGGGAGATGAACAAAAAAACCCCTTTGCTCTTCCACAAGGACTGGCTAAACCCCTTTGATCCAATCATGGCTCTAATGAAAAGGATGCCTCAGCTGTCCCCAAGCACACAACACTGCTGATGCTGGTGGACTGAGATACCCAGGGACTCAGGCCACAAAAGAGAGAAGGAACCTCAGCAAACAGCAGTTGAGGAAGACATACAGTTTTGCTGCTTCTTTTATCTCTTCTTAACAGCCTAATTGGAGTGTAATGAATTTAGGGTTGGTGCTTGCTGCCAGGCTCACTTCTTTGATGTGTTTTTGGCTTCTGTGCTACAAAAATGCAATGGTAACCAAAACCAAGATATTACACCTCCATAAAGTGTCTCTGGGTTTACCATAAGAATCTGCTGTTTGTGCCAAGTGGCCAAAGCCACTAACAAGCCCCTGCTCGCCAAGATGTTTGGGTAATGAATAAGAAGCAGAGAGAGATGCCACTGTGAATCAGAGCAAGGAATGTGTGCTAATGGCAAGAGGTGAATCCCAGGCTGTAATGTGGAACAGAAGAGCACTGTGGTCGTGCTTCTCTGTGGCTGCAGCCAGCAGAAGCTGCTGGTGATGTCTGAAAGACTGTGGTGGGTGAAGAGGATCTGGGGAGCCAGATGGAGTACCGGCAGAGTGGGGACACACTGACACAGCGCCATGAGCTGGTCATGCTGCCAACCACCAGGTCATTCCTGTGCCTAACAGTCTTTTCCCCACCTTTGCTCCTGTCTTAGCTCTTTGCAAACAAAATCTGTTTCCCACATGAGCCCACCATGCCTCTCTTGGTTCTCAGCAGGGCACTCCCACTAGCAAATATTAGCCACTATATGATATGCGAGTCTCCAGCACACAAACTGCACTGGTTTGAACAGTGGATGCTCAAGAGGCTATTACCACCCACTGCCTGGTGTACCCCCATGCTGGGGTCATCATCCTGCCAGGGAGGAAGGCAGTCAAGAAGGTATGCATGCACAAGTGGCCGTCGAGGTTCTAAAAGGCCTTCTAGGGGGACAACCCACCCTGCAGACTTGAAAGGGGTCTCTACCACCTCACTCCTAGGTCTGTAACAACCTGCTCTTGGGCACACCTGAAAATCCTGGTGATGCTTACCAGTCAAAATACCCAAGAGTCCCACATACAACTTGCTTTTAGAGACAAACGCATAAATTATGGAAAGGTTGGTTCGGAAAAGGCTGAAAAGTACAGATGTTTACCTGTTTGTTTTCAAACACCAACTAAACAAGTGTACGTTAGATGAACTAATGCATCTACCCCAAAAATCACAGCCCAAAGAAAAATCCAGCTGCTTATCTATTTCTCTGTCTGCAAAGATCTTGCTCACAATAAAAAATTGTGTGTCTCCTTGGAAAAATCGTGGCCATTGACAGTTCACGTACTTGCACAATATCCAGGCCTAAATTCCCACCCTATTTAAATCAATACAGCTACATCCATTTTAGGGAAGCTACCCCCAATTGACAGATGCTGGGAACCGGGCCCTGAATCTGCCTCTTACTAAAACAGCTCTTACCCTGTGACTGCATGTTTGAGACATAAGCTGCTGATAAGATACACTTCTAGTTAGGCACAGCTCTCCTTCAGTAATAATTCATGTTTAAGAGCAGTTAACTGGTGCAGCTGCTCTGGACACAAGCCTGCCCTCTGAAAGAAAAGCAATTTCTGGAATAGGTGTACACATGCAGCTTTGCTGGTAAGCAAATTATATACTCAAATACCTGGAACTGTGCTCCTGGAGTCTGACACTAGAAGCAGGGACAAGCCCTCTTTCTGCCTTGCAGTGACCACTGTCACCTTAGCTCTATCAGATGTAAATGGAAAGCTACTTTCCACCTTGCTCGTTACTCATGTGGGAGTTGAGGGAGAAAGCAAGGAGGCTATAACTGAGCCTCTCTGTGCTCTGGATGCCTCAGATATCCACACCAGCACTAGCATTTAGTAGGCCAGTAACACATTAGTGTCTCATGGGATTAGCAAAGCAGGAAGCCCCTGGGACCAAGAAACGTGCCTGAGTTGCAGTGCCTTCCGGGTGCAGATGCTCTGGGGCTTCCCCTGCCCTGCCAGTTTGGGCTGTATATTTGGATGCAGCGTCCATGATCAGAAAGCATTCTCATCCTCTGGGTGAAATATGGCTGTGTCAAAGCAAAATGGAAATAGAGAACTGCCTGAATATTAACCCTCTGGTTCCCTTGAATCCCACAGGAAACAGTGCCCCATTCACTGCTCCCAGGGACCATTGCTTGGCCAGTGCCACGAGCGCACCAGACCATACACGTGCAAGCAGACATATGCAGCTGAAGGGTTGGAACAGCTCCTTCCACTGAACATCTGGACTTACACATATAAACTACTCAACACTCACATCCAGAATTACAGAGTCTTTCATATCTTATCTCTCAAAAACCACTTATCAGCCCACGGCTTTCAGACTGCAGTCTCTCCCGTCTGCCAAAGTGGAACCCAGCCATGTAAAAACATGAATAACAGCAGCCCTTCTCTCCCACGCTGATGGCTGCAGCCCCTCTGATGGGGGTTTGAACTTCAGGGGCAGCAAGAATAGCTCCATCTACCCTGCTGCCATGGGCTTGTGGAGGAAGTTTAATCACAGGGCAGTCGCTTGCTGGATAATGAATGCCTCCTTGCATCCCAAGCTGAGGAAGGCAACAAGCTAAACGTATGTGTTTATGCTCTGCATTAGACAATGAGGAAATATTTGTAAGCTAACACTGAGGCACATCACACACGCTGCTGCAGCACTCAGAGGCTTCAGGTGTGCCCTGGAACCTCCGCGTCCTAGATGCTGTTCAAACATGGGCAAAAAAAAAAGACTTAAAAATGTTCATTTATGGGCACAAACATAATGGGAGCTAGTCTGGATTTTTTATTAAATAAAGGTTTCTTTCTAACGAAATATCAGGTTTGGATTTAGCTCTAGCAAAATGCTTGGACAAAATTTCATTTATAGGTTGACATTTTGCAACCCTTTTCCAGGAGGGGAAAGAATACCTTTTTTTGTCTGCTTTTTTCCCTCTTCCTTCTCCTTTTACAGAAAACAAAGGTGCAGAGGAAGAAATCCAGGAAAGGCTTTTCAGCTTGTGAGCCATGAAAATACTTTGAGTTTCAGATTCATTGGGCAACAAAACTTTCCCTTCCCATCCCCCAAGCTTTTCAAACCTTTCCATGATAATTCTGAAATGGAATGGAAATTTCTTCCTCTGAGTCGTAAGAGACAACATCTTACACTTCATCATGGTCCTAAAAACATGCGTGCGAGCGGTGGTGCAAGATAGCTGTCTGGATATCACAGTTACAAGAACCAAAGCAGACTAAGGGGGCTTTCAGCAAGCTAAGGGGGCTGGTGCCATGTCAGGCATGGGGTGGACAGGGACAAGTCTGGGAGAAGGAAAGCAGTGAAGTTAGAGTGGAGGAAAACTTCACATAAAACAGTATCATTGCTAGCTCCGGACTAGCTTAGCTAACATTGTATTTCTTGACTGCATGGACCGCACATGGGTCGTACATGTTTCTGTTCAGTCCAAAAGAGGTCTGTTGCAAGAGCAACTGTCTCTGCTTTTGTTATGAAACCAAGGTTCAGACACAAATCTCAGCTGACAGATCTCATTCCAGCGGCTGATGATACAACCCAGGGAATAAATGTGATCATCAATAATCACAGCCCAGGGAATAAACGAGGAAACAATGGGAACAAGATCTCTAATAGCAGTGGCAGGAAGAGAGGGTACAGGTGCCTTCCCTTCCCTTCTCCAAGCATCCCCCAAGCCCGCATGCACTTAGGACCCCATCAGCCAGTCCTTCTCTTGCAGAAAATTCATGCTTTCAGATGCTGCTGCCAAACCTCAGAAATGTATATTGCTGTTCTGGCTATGTTCAGGAGGAAGGGGAAGGGAAAGCAGTGTGCAATTTTCAACAGTTTCTCCTCAGAGAGGGGCCCCTAATTTTCTGAAAGGGGCCATGGAGGAGGGGGGAAAAAAAGCAAGAGGCTCTGTCCCATTTTAATCCCTTTCCCCAGATCAGTTATACATGGGGAATTCATGATGGAGTTCCCTCTTTGGGCTTTGAGCCTCAAAACATTTCATAACATGCAGAGCTCTTCTGAAACCTTTTGATCACATCACTTTTGAGGCTGCTGTGTTTAGACGCATAGCTGTGCATGCATGCAGATGTGCAAGGGAAAGATGGGCAGCATAGGCATCCTGTGCTCGTGGCACTACAGGTAGGGTTTGTGGAACACCACCAGCAAGAAAAAACCCAAACAAACACCAAAAATAAGAACAACAACAACAAAAAAAACACAACCCCAGAGACCAAAAAAAAAGAGAATGAAATAACCGTGGGACAAAGATCACTGATGCTACTGTGAGAGCTCAGCAACATCAGCTACAAATCTCTTCCACACTACTCTCAGGACAGAGCTACCTGGAAACTTGAAGACATCTCTTTGCCCCATTTAAACGTAGTGCAAGGACTAGCAAGAGGTTTTTGTTCCATGGGAAGTTGCCCAGGTGACACAGAAACAACCCAAAATAAGGGCAATCACACAACCTGATGGGCAGTGTTAACCAAAGAGGTTTGGTATCAAGCAAGTACTACTAACCCCCGAGCACCTGTGCATAAAGATGATTTCCACAAGCCCACCAGAGACTGAAGAGTTTGGGGTTATGGAGCATCTCCCTATCGTATGTGTTTCAGTTCACTCCATAGCCTTGAAACCTAAAAGATATCATAAACCACTACTGGACTTAAATCATTTAGGATCCTACAGCTCCAAGTTATTCAGCTGACCAAGAAGAACAGAAACCTCCCATCAGGTTAATAGGAATGAGGTGTGTGAGCCAAGATCCTCAAAGGCATTAGAACCTCTTTGAAATCAGTGGTGCTTAGACATTTTAATAAGCATCTTTAAGGATCTGGACGAGAACACGAATTTCCCCCACACACCTTCCCAAAAAAAGGAAAAGTTAAGTGTCTGAGAAAGTTTACAAAGGTGAGTGGGAGACTCTGTCCACACCTGGGGGTCTAAGCAGGGCCATCGGTGATTTGGGCAACCTTGCTCCCTGCTGGTCATTAAACCAGAGCTCAACTGGTTTAATTAAAATTCACAGTAAATAGACTGACTTTCTCCAGTGCAGTGCTCTGTACGGACACATTCAAAGGCATTTACTTCCATTTAGCTAAACTTCATAACTGACTCTTCTAAATGTTTCCACATGGTGGCTTGGATTTTTCTTTTTTTTTCTTTTTTTTTTTTGAAGTAAATCAATTTTAAACCAATTTTCATTACATTGGTGGTTTTGCATGTCCACAAGGCCTGTGGGCCTCTTGGATTTGAATACTTGGCGTGAAATTCAGCCCAAAACGCCAAGTGCTGAAACCCGATGAAAACGAAACAGCTGCAATCTATAGGGGAAGCTGCCTGCCACTCAGCCCTGCCTGTGCTGCTGGCTGGGCTGAGAGCACCTTCCCTGGGGCACCAGTCCTGCTCAGGACCGGGAGCTAGGCACGGCTGAAACCTGCCTCCGGACACTGCTGCTGCTCTCTGTCCCAAGCAGGACTGAGATTTGGCAGTGGTGAGCTCAAATCCTGGCTGGTGGAAATAGCTTGAAGCATAGCCTGTGGGAAGATCAAAATCCTGATCAGGAGCCTCTTTAAAAATGTGGCTTCAAAGCTGACTGGAAACCTGGCCCAGGGCTTCTTCCAAACCTGGCCCAGGGCTTTCCTGCTATTCAGCCTGGGTTTGCGAACTTGGCTGGTGTTAGGGTTATTGCACCTAGTTTGGGGCTTTGCTGTGAACAGTTTGTGGAGATTCAGCTCTTGAAATTAAATGGGTTCTGTTGTTTAGAGTCTGGACCCATGTCCCTAACATCCTTAAACTCCACACCAATCTGTTTGTCTCTATGTAGAAAGTAGCTGAGGGTCAGACACTTTATTTTCAAGGGAGAGGTTGTTGCTGTGTATTATCAGTAAATCATATAATTAAAATCAGATGTATGAATGGATGAGGACTACATTCCATGCCAAAGGGCTTTGACTTACCAGAGCAACCTTCTAAATTGGTGAGAAGCCAGATTTGTTATGGTTCTGTTTCCCCACCATGGTGTCTATAATAAGCAAAGCTCAGAAGTCTTGTAGAAGCACCCATTACTTGGGATGCTTCAAAAGAGATGTAGCAGCAGATTTAGAAGGACATTTGTTTTGAAAGATACAAACAGACGTGAAGATTTTCTGCCTCCTGGTAGGTTTTCGGCAATGAAGAAAACCAACAATACTGTTGGCTCCCCATTATCACTGCTTTTAGTACCTCTAGAACTAGAAAAGAATGGGTTTATTTACTGTTGAACTGCTATTCTTTCCCAAAAAAAACCCTCAGAAATGGTGACCATTCAGAGTAGAGCCAAGCTGGTTCTTGGCAAAGGTTCACTATGACTCTTATTACTGCGGGGAATGTGGTCATGTTGCTAAGATAGTGGCCTGACTTCCAAGCCACCGGTCTTGGCTACCCTGCCACCCCACCGTGTAACCTTGGAAAGTCACGTCTCCCCTCCATGGCTGCACTTTCTTTGCCATCCTGTGCCTCTTGGCTATCTAGGATGTCAGCTTTATGGTCCAAGGTTTGCCTTTTACTATTCTTGCTACCACCATAATTATGAGGATTTGATACATGCTGTAAGTCAAGGGCTTGGAGGGCTGCTGAGCTTTCTGGAAATTCCTTGGATCCTACAGCCTGACATGCATGCATCCTTTTGCAAGTGGTACTGTGTTGCGTGCACTTATGTGATCCTTTCTTGACTGAGCAGTGTAGCCCAAAGTATCAAGAGAGAGTATGGGTAAGAGACTAGCATCATTTTTACTGGGCTACATTTTTGCTCTGCTAGAGGCAGGACTTTTGCAGCAAAGTAGTGATACCTTTTTCTCCACTGTTTTGCACCAAAGATCCTTAACTCCAGGAGCCACCACACCACTAAGAGAACAAGTCCTCCTTCTGCTTCAAAATCTCTCTGGGAGCTGCTCCTCAAGATGCCTTAAGGCAGCAGCATACTCAGTTGCTGCTCTTATCTCTGGTATTACAGAAGTCCTAGCTAGGGACAAGGCCTCCTATACTGGGTAATGGGCATGCAAACATGAAGGGACAGTCCCTGCATAAAGACCTTTCAGTCTCAACAGAGCAGTGGCACAAAAGGAAAGACATTAAACAGTTATTCGTGAGATCACCCTGAAGGGAACTGGTGGGGGTGGGATTAAAACTCAGAGAGCACCAGTTAGCTGTCCTGCATGCTGGCACATGGCTGCCTTCACTCCTTTACATGGCACTTCCATGCATGTATATCAGCATACACATGTATATATGTATGTATGTATACATTATATGTAAATATGTACAAAGACTATCTAAGCACATGGACACACATGCTCTGTTGGCAAAGACTAAACATGCGTGCACATGCCTATCACCTTTGCAAGTGGCACATTGTGATTCTTTCTGTGCTACCTGTGAATTGCTCACAGCCCCTCCAGGATCATCCCTCCTGATCTTACCCAGCAGGAGCTATGCAACATTCCAACTACTCCAGGTTAAGCCAGCACAACAAGCTAGGATTTCCGAAGGTGCAGATGGAACAGGCGGACGATAGCACTGAGATACCGTCTATTTCAGCTCCTTCTCAGAGCTTGGCTTCCTGTATTTTATCAACAAATAACATGTCTTTACTACTGCCAGCCCTGCTGAACCACTGTAGCTGCAGACAAGCAAGCTGTGTTTGCTTCCCTTTCATTTGTCATCAACAAAATGACCAGCCAAATTCTCATTCCAGCATCTTACTTGTTGGTAACAACACACACAAGCAAAAATGGAAAAGCTGAATTTTGGCTGGCTGCAGAGATGTAGAAACATAGGTTTGGATAGGTAAAGTGAAAAAGCCACAATAAGAAAAACACTGGGGGAAAAGATGCATTAACAATGCAAGAGTTTAAACACAAAAACGTAGGTTGGTTCAGGTTCTCAGATTCCCCTCTTTCTGCTCTTTGGGACGGTGTTATGTATAAGTGCTCTTCCTTCAGCACATGGCCAAGTCCAGTTTGACTGCAGCTCCAACAAATATATGGGACTTGTCAGTAGTTTTGAAGATGTTCACTCATTTGTTCTCAGACAGTGATTAACCTTTCCCACCCCTCTTACTCCTGCCAGCCCCCAAAAGCCACAAGGAGGGAGCTTACATCCACATCACATCCAGGACTGCCCTGAGGTTTGTTGTCACTTGAGAAGCAGAAGATATTCAGAGAGTAAAGGAAACCAGATTCACTCCCTCTCTGCAGCTACCAGCTCAGATTTTGCTCAGATTTTGCTGCAAGAGAGGAGAAGGGATGGGAGAGACATCAGGAGGGTAACACTAGAGACAGGACTGCAGCATAGAGGAGTTAGGCAGCTTCACCCCTGCACCCAAACCACCCAGTGTGCATCCACTCACTGGGGCTCAGATTTAGGTGACTACTGAGCTCCACCAAAAAGAGATCAAGAAACCCTCTGCAAGTGTTTTGCTTCCCAAGGGCTGAACTCAGGGGCCATTCCAGGCCTGGATCACACTCCTGCTATTTACAGGGTGCAGAGCTCAGGGCAGAGAAAATGCAGGGAATGACCCTAACAGACACCACAGACAGGAAGATCTCTGAAATACATTAGTAGGCTGCTGAAAGGGAGAAAGAGTTTGAAACATGAGCACAGAGATAAAAATCTATTCTAAGGTAAGGATAAACTAAATATGTCAAAGGCCTTTCAGCGCAATCTGAGCACACGTGAAACCATGTAAATAGTAAACAGCGCATTTACTACTAATAGCCTCCTAATTTATTTGTGGAGCCCCATCACCTTGCAAATCATCATCTGCTTGCACACGAATCACCCCGGCACTGAGGGAGTAATGTGGGAGCTTTGCTCTGCCCACACGTTGCTACCTGTTTTAGGAGATAAGCACTAAATAACAGTGCCCTGTGAAAAACAGTAAGGCCCATGCTTCAAGATGGTTGACTGAAAATATTGATTTCCCAACTCCAGGATGCTTCACAAGCTGTCTTTGAGCACCTCGAGCAGGGGAAGGAAAAGGAAATACAACCACAGAAGCCAACACAATCAACCCCAGGGTTGGGGAATCCCTCCTCACATACATGCACGTGCATACGTATATATATCCATGTTAGTCACTGCTATGGCAACTAAGTCAACAAAGATATACTTTTAAAGGCCCTGTGGTAAGGAGGAAAAATATTTTGCTATATATATCATTGCCTATTGACGTCACAAAATAATTTGAAATAAACTAACCTTTAAGTCTGGATCACACTGGTCCTTATTTCTTCTCTGTAAGCATGGAAATAACGTTCACGTCACAGCGAGCATCTGTTACCTTTCATGGAAAAAGTAACCCAAGAAAGCTGAGCTAGAAAGTTTTCTAAAACCCTCTCCCACATTCTCACTAAAACAACACAAAAAAAACCCTCTCCTAAAACATATAGAGCACTATACCCTGAGGGTCTTATTTAGTCATTCCTCAAGCAAGGCCTATCCTGACATCAGAGCGAAATTGCCAATATTAATAATTAGTGAAAATTAAGAACCTGAGGTCAGCTGTGACAATTAATTCAGCTGAGCATCTAAAGGGTTTGCTGGGAAAAGGCAAGCTGACAGAGCTTAGTCTGGGCTGAAATGTAAAAATAAAACATGACATATAAAAGTGATTTTAGAAAGTTTGTTTCCACAGCCAAGAGTTTGTAGATCAGAGCATTCCTACTTCTTGTGCATATGTATGTGATGCTGTGTGCAGAAGGCCTTTGATATGACTGGCACTCTTTGCACTAATGTCACCAGTGCAATTATTTTCTTAAGAGCGCTAATAAATAAGCTGCTGCTATACATCCAAGAAATACAGGTAAATGGAGTTAAGAGGTAGAGGGGAAGGTAGGGAATTTAGGACCTTAGTTTGAAGTGGTTTGTTTCATAGAATCGTAAAATGGTTTGGGTTGGAAAGGACCTTAAGATCATCTAGTTGCAACCCCACCATCCAATGGAAAGGACACCTTCCGCTAGGCCAGGTTGCTCAAAGTCCCATCCAACCTGGCCTTGAATGCTTCCAGGGATGGAGCATTCACAACCTACTGAAGTGGAAGTCCAACATAATGAAGCAACACACAATGCAAATGCAGTGGAGCATCAGCCCCTCATGGGAAGAGGCTGGATGTTAGTGATGGTTCACACATGCAGAGTGTGTTGGGACGTTTTCAGAGCACGAGATTCGCCATACTTTTCTCAGAAGCACCATGGATATTGCAAAGCAACAGAATTTATTAGAAGTTTTGTGATGGCAAATCTCTCTTACTCAATATGGTGAGCTTGAACAGATATAGCAAAGGCAATGAGTCACTTGAGCATTGTGGGCCGTTATATACTATTAAGTCATCTGCAATCCCATGGTGAACCCATTTGCAATGTGCTATTACACGGCCGTTGTGTTGTGGATTTTGGTCTGCTTCCCTCCTCGTTTGTTTCTGCTTTGGGGTTTATTTTTTCCCTCTTTTCGTTTTTCTTTTTCTTGATAAGCCAAGCTACAGCCTACAGATAAGAGCTAACACAGTTCAAGCAGGTCTGAATCAGTCTTATGGAGGAGAATCAGCAATCCCATGTGGTTTTAGAGGTCTAGAAGTTTGCCTTCTCCCGTCTTCTCCCAGGTCACTTGTTTTCCAAAACCTGTGGAATTGCTGCAATTCTCACCCTCCTGCCCACCTGCCAAGTTTCTCACTAAACACAGGGAATCAGAGAGTTTGATTTACTCCTGGGCTGTTGAGAAGCACTGACAACCCACTCCCAACAACATGGTGCTTCAGGTAGATACAGCTCCTCATATTACTTAACTCCTAATTGCAGTGCGTAGAGGTACACATAGGAGTTTTCTCACATCTCCTGTCATCACCCAGATTCTTCTGCAGCCTCTTGTGCCATTAGCCACTTCAGCTCTCCCCTACAACAATTTCCTGAAGTACGCTGGCTAGAGATTGCCTTCTGTGGCTCAGCCTGCAGGCCTTCACCTTTGCAAACTGGCGTAGGAGACAGAATGGAAAAGCCCCTACTTATTTTAAATTCTTTGCATCATACAGTCTGTCTATATATTTTCTCTCATGATAGAGGCAGACAGACAAGCATCTTTCTGAAGATCTCATCCCTACCGTTCCTCATCTGTCTGTGCCTATACCAGCTTAGGAAGACAATATCAATATTTCTACAAACCATAGTCGTCTTCATCCCCGATTTATGGAAACTTTCAGAAAAGCATCTCTGCCACAACACCATCTCTTGTTCTTTCCCCAGAAAACACATTCTTTTGTTTTCTTCCTCTATCCCAATTCCTACCTCCTTCCTTTATAGACATGAAGACATCCAAAAGTCCTTTCTCATTGTTTCTTTCTCCTTTTATTAACTCCAGGTTCCACCCCTTCCCACCACACAAATCAGGTCCAGGGGGGATATGCCAGGATCTCAAAGGGGCCCTGCACCTACCTTACAAAGGGCAAGCTGCCTTTGTCAAGGGCTGTTATTACTGTGGGAAGGAGATGCAGCTGAGACAGGTCTATCTAAAAGACTATGCAAGTGCTGGGTGGTTAGTGAACACCATAATAAGAAAAAAAGGCCACAGTCAGTGTCTGAAACAAGTATTTGGGTATTTTACAAAGGCTGAAGTACTAAATATATGGAAAGCTTTTACAGTACTCCATGCTGTACCTAGAAAGCTATAGGATTGCTGTGGGACGAGTCAGATAGGCAGCCTGTGTCTGACAGCTGCTAGTCCTGAAGTGCTTGATCTACTTGGCAGGGAGAAAAGCTAGCTGTGATACCACAGGCCAGAAATCAGAGGAATGCCTTTTTCTCTACCCACAAAGAAGAAACATAAGCAATATACTCTAAAGCAGAGATTGCACAAAAAAGAAAAAAGGCTGGCCACAGAATAACTTACAACTGGTCTTGAGCTGAAGACTGAAACAGGTTGCTTTGAAGATGTCTGTCAAAGTCCTCGGTTGCAGCCCCAGTTGTGGTTAAGATCCAAGAGAAAGAGAAACAGAGAGGAAATATGGGGAGGCCTAGATTAAACAGAGCCATTTGTCAAGAGAATTGAAGAAAAAGGCAATGTGGATTTCAAAGCCAGCATCCAGAAAAAAAATAGTATGTATAGCTACAAACAGAGCCAAAACAAGCCAGAACAGACACTTGGTGGGAAAATGCTGCAGCATAACTCCTGCTGTGTGTGCTCACTGTGGACAGCAGCTCCCTTAGCCCAACAAGTTCCTCCTCGGCTGCAGCAGAGGTACCTTGCCAGTGGAGGGAAGCGCTAGGGGAGACAGGCAGGCTTGGTGGGATGGTGATGAGAAGCTAGCTACACACACAGTTGATGTACATTGTTTGACACTCTCTCGATCTTGGGAAAATCCAGAATGAGTGGGTTTGTTCTTCTCTTTCGGTAAACCTCCCCAAATCCAACTGGTTTGGATTTTTACCTCTTTCTAAGCCTGCCAGTGGTACTTTTCCCTGTCTTTCGGACTCTAATTCCCAGCTTTACAGCAGATCACTGGCTTGCACTTCTAAAAGCAAATAGGGTTGTGTTACCTGAAGTTTGCAATGCTATTTGCTCAGACATTAGTGTCCAGAAAAGAGCAGTGTATGCTGTTAAGTGTATTTCTTTTAAAGCTGCATGTAGATTAAATGCATGTGTAAGTAGAAACTGTAGCTGTATTGAGGAAGGCAGTGCTCACTGAAGGACTGGGTGCTTGTCATGCCCTTGATAAGAGAGCATCAAAGAAATGAAGGAAAAAGTTGAGACCTGTCTTCAGTAGGTTAAAAATCCCAAAATAGAGGATGGATGAGCTCTGAAGGCATCACAAATAAGACACTTAGAAAAGCTCCCCTTGCCTGAAAGCACAAAGGCTGGGAACTGGACATGTTCAATCTGGGAACCAAACAGGGAATAGAAGTGAATAGAAGTGAATAGAAGGGACTAGAACTGGCTTCTCAAATACAAAAAAATTAAAAAAATAAAACAGATGGAGCCCTCTGCTTCTGTGTGCTGAAGCATTAAATATGTTAGAGGAGGATTACCCAGAAACCTTTCAGGATATAGCGTATGCTGATTCTTTTTTTATGCTGGATGTGTCAGAAAGGTCTTGGCAGGCTGTGGGGAAAAACCACAGTGTCTATAAGATTTCAAGGTTGTCACAGATCAGTAACCTCAGCCGAGGTCTGTTATAGTCATTCAGAAATGACCCCATCTCTTCTTTCATCTTAGGGATTCCACTGGTTTCATCCACTTGCTCACTTTTCTTCCTTTCTGTATTTACCAAGTCTGGACCTTCTCAGTGGAGCTTTGCCAGATATGTCACAAAGTCACACAATACATTGCCATGTAGGAAATGTCATCATGATGCTGATGACCTGACATAAAGGTGGAGCATTTTAATCAGGTTGGTTTATAAGATATGGGTAAAGCTCCATAAAACCAAGTCCTCCTGGGTGGGTGTCAGTTGGCCAGATCCTCAGTGAATATAAATTGTCATAGTTCAATGCAAATCATCTGGAAAATGATACCATGGTTGGCAGGCTGCTAAGGTAACAAGTATACCACAGGGCAATGCCAACTAATGCTGGCTGTGGATCTAGTCCATTAGCCTTACTGGTAGTATCAGCTTATGTGAACATATTTGCGGCTCTGGTAAACCTGGAAAAAATGACATTTCCATGGGTTTGATGAGAACCGAAACATTTGATGCTCTGGTCTCAAATTTTCTGCTGTCTTCCACAAGAAACAAAGGGCAATGTTTCATGAATGGCCTTCTTTTTTCCCCCCCTTTTGGGGCAAATATAGGAAAATGTGTTATCTGTGGAATTTCAGAACTTGTTCATTAATGCAAAACACCAAAACCACCAGAAATAACATTCTCCTGGAAAATGTAAGATTTAACTTCGTCCTAAGCCAAAACTGCATACTGATTGCTATTCATCATTATGCTCCCCTCCTATGTACACTATACATGTCCGAAAGCCTTATCATGGCAATCAAGGTTCAAGGAGTAGCTGGGTGAAGCCACACCTTCCAAGACAGGCACTCCCCACATCTGTGTTCGGAAATGTCCTTCTCCAGAAGAGACTGGACAGCTGTTCTTTGTCGATATCCAGTCTCCCAGGACCTTCAGCAAACACATCCAGGAACCTGGATACAGGCTAGGATAGCATTTCCTGCCAGACTTGTCAGGATGTGACAGGTTTTTTCCAAGTTACCAGTGTGTGCATGCAACCTGAAGTCCAAAGCACAACTCCATAGCCCTTGTGCTGTTTGTCAAGCCTGCAACCCACCATATATGTCTGGCTGCAGGAGAACCCGCCAAAGGATGATGCTCCAGTACCGGAGCTGTAAAAGTCTCTACAGATCTTAGGGAAATCCAGAATGTGATCAGCTGTTTCTCCTCATCCTGGCAGTAGGAAACTTCAAAGGGCAGGTGTGCATTATGGCTTTCTTCACCAGCTTCCACCAGCACTGCTTTTCTTTGTCCGGCTTACCCTCTACTTCAACATTTATAAAATGTGAACAGGAGTATTTCCCTCCCTTTAAGGAGACCAGATTAATTAGGGCTCTCTTCCAATGTCTTAAGTCTTAATCACTCCCCTGTGAAAGGATTCATACAGGTATCACTACAGCTTGACCCTCAAGGGAGTATGTCCTATCTTATCATTATTTACCCTAGGAGGTCTCAAAGTTGTTGTTGATCAAGGGCTGGCTGCAATGAACAGTGTGAGTATGTGTGTTCTGCACAACAGGACATCACAAAGGGCTGCAAAGGTCCAACTTACTCAGAATGTATTATCTCAGCACAGCCCTGCACCACTCTACCTCTGTTCCCTGGGTCCTAGCATGTTCACAGGAGACTGGAGACCTTCTGCATTGCACTGGGCTCAGTTGTTCTCTTGGTGCTCAGCACCAGCTGAGGACAGATCTATGCATCCCCTTGCTCTCTTCTCCCTGTGCTTATTTCCAAGCCAACCAAAACACTCTTTGTGCTGGAGAACAAGTCACCTACGACATGGGACCCTTATTTTTGAGCTAGAGGTGAACTGCAGATATGACTCTGCCAGATCATCTGTAAAACATGCTGGTGGCAGATGGTATATAAACATTTGTTTTCTTATTACTCAAGAAGGGAAAAAAGTTGGGAAAGCAAAAGTTTCTTCATTTTTTGCAAAAATTTAAGTTAATGAATGGAAAAAGTCAACAAACTTCTGAAATTCTTTTTGATAAACAGGATTTTGCCTTAAAAAAAAAAAAAAAAAAAGAAGAAGGACTTGGCAGGGCTGAAGGCTGCTATTTTTCATTAGGACAAGATGATGGTATGGCAGGAATGCAGGACAGAGGGGTGCAGATGTGTGAAAGCATGTAGGAAAAGACACCCAGGGATTAGGGAAGTGCCTGTTCCCAAAATGGGTTGATCTGAGGTAAAGGAAACCTTTGGGATAGGAAGATAGTAAACCCCCTCCTGTCCCTTTTACAGTGCATATAAACAGTTTTACGGTATTTCCACCAAACAGAAGAAGGAGAAAAAAAACCAAAAAGGTTTCTGCAACACACACATGTTCCCCATTAATTAGGACTGCTGTTAACAACACGTTGCGCCAGAGCTGCCAAGAACTGTCAGACGAAGGACAGGGAAGCCCACAGCGGAGGCTCTGCTGCCTCCCAGGGGGGCCAGCTGCACCGCCAGCAACCCAGCCCCAGCTCTGCAGCTGGGTCAGCCCTCCAGAGCAGCAGGGTGGCAGGGGGATAGCAGGCAGCTGGGCTGGGGGCAAGGAGAAATGCCCAGGCAGACCCTGCCCAAATGCCTTCCCCCTGCCCCCCTCCAGCTACAGACATTTTCCACAGAAATCCTGGCTATGTTCGCTTTTGGTTGAGACTTTGGGACTATTTTTGGCTTTTTTTAAAACATGCTTAGGGGAGGCTCCTTCTACTTTTATTCACATAAAGGATCTTTATTTTTATGTATTAAGGGACATGAAAAGAGGAGGGGAGATAGGACGAGGGGAGAGCTACGTTATGCTTTGATTCAAGTATACAACAACACAAATCTGCATTCAAACTGCCTTTTCTCCCTAGCAGGCTCCAGATATGCACTTTGCTGCAGCAGAGACCACCCCTAGCATCTGGGTTTTCTCCAGCCATCACCGGGACAGAGCACTGAACACTGGCTCTAAAGCATCTCCCACCTCTGCACCTCCTTGCAGCCACTTTGATGGCTGCAAGCAACTTTGTCCTTTTCCTACCAGATTCTTTCTTCTCAACTCCCTCTTGAAACACACCCTTACTTCAAGTGCCCCAAGTGCCGGTGTGGATTCACCGCTGGGAGTGACCAAGGTTGCATACTGTTATGTGTACACAGGACTGACTCACATTGGGATGAAAGCGGGGTCTTGAGCTATTTTTTCCTCTTTAAATGAATGTAGGAAATAATGTTGCAACAATGCAGCAAAGTTCATTGCAGGACCTTCGAGGAGGGGGGATGATCTTAAAATAAGACCAGTTTACCTCACACTCACATACTCACTGGCATCAAGACATATCCAAGCAACCAGTCCATCAAGCTGGCACCAAGACTCTTGTCTCCAAGTGGCCAGCCCAGGATCCCTTGCAAGGACATGGAGGATGAGAGACACCAGCTATCATGATCTTCTCATGTCTCCTGGACTCTCTGGAGGTTGGTGATGATGTGCTTGTTTTGGATCTGCTTTTTTGTACTCTTTAGGAGCTGACAGGGATTAGCCTCTCCATCCTGTCCCACCTTGGTGAGTCATACAAATTTACTCGCCGTGCTTTGTCTCCCTATTTGGGCACCCTGAGAAATTGCACGTAGATGTGCTGAGATCCTGATGACCTGCTAATCGAGGGACTTTCTTGCAGCTGTTCTGCTGCTGTCTCCATGCCAGACATCCACTTCAGCCTCGCTCAAGGAACACCACTGCTACAAGTTTCCACTGCAGGAGCAGTCAGAGAGACAAAAGCTGAAGATCATTGTCCTTTCCAATAACTGCTCTGCAGATGACCATGAGCTGGTGGCATTTCTGTACAAACCCCAGCCCCCTCAGTGCTGGGATGCAGAGCTCTGGTTGTATACCTACATTTCACAAACCAGGCCAAACAAAACATCTAAAGCACAACACTCATCTGTGGTGAAACGTTTGGGATACTGGGACACTTTGCTGTTCTCACCCTTCCTTTGAATCTCTAAAATGTTGCTGTTGAGAACTGCAACCCTGAGGTTTCGTGAGGCTTTATAGCTACAATCATGCACATGGTTTTCAGCTGAAAAAGCACTGCTCTGTTAACAACATACACTCAACATCATCTCTACAAATATCATGTGAGGACATCCTCATAGCTATTGCCCAAAGCATTGCTGACTTGTTCTTGGAAGGGAAGTCCTTTCAGACATGCAGCAGAACACGCTGGTCTAGACTTTGAAGAGCAGGTATTGATATGAGCAGGTTCCCTCTTATACATCCAAGGCGAGGACATACAAAGGGCTTTATTTTCAGGTTATGCTAGGAGTGCCTTTCTGCTAACAGCCTTCCTCTTAGGTGTTGGGAAGGAGTGGAAAAAGCCACCAGAAGAATAAGGACTCCTGAAGGACAAGAGCAGACTGTACATTTTTTCCAGGGTGTAAGTCAACAGGAGCCATTTTACAGTGTGAATATAGGACCACTGGATCTCGGTGCACATTTGGAGAGCTTTTAAGATCACCCCCTCTGATCCATGTGAGATAAAGGGAACATTCAGACTGAACTCCTAAAGGGCACCACAGTACTGTTTTGCAGAATATATACTAAGGTTTTTGGCTAAAATACTTCAGTTTAGTACAGCTTATCTTTCGAAAAATGCAAAGAATATCTGTAGAAACCTGACAATTTGGGGGGTTTGGTTTTTGGTTTTTTTTTAGAAGCCTATGTGAAAACTTTTAAATATGTTTTCAAATACCTCTTCTAATGACATTTGAAAATCTAATTTCCCATTTGGGATGCGTTGCAAGAATCGACAATAGTAACAGTTTGATGTCTGTCTTGTTTCAGTTCTGTTGGGGGGAGGGAGGTTTGGCAGAAAGTACTATTGTCATGTGGGAGTCTCAGAAATGAGTTGTCTCCTGGCTAATATTCTTCCACTGCAACGGTAAGTCAAATAGGCTAGTAGCCACGGCAACAGCCCAGAATGCTTAACTATCGCTATGGTTATTTCACATCACTTTGTGGCTACCCCAGTTCATACCGCTATCACTCAAGGCATTATTTCATAGTGATTTCATTTAACGAGTGCAATTTGATATATGAATAACACCCACATTCGTTTTAACAGAGGTCATGTTTACTGCACTTCTGCCTGAAAATGTAGAGAAGTCAACCTAAAACAATGTCCCATTTTTAAAATAAATACACAGAGATGAGCTGTAGTCCACAGGTGCAGAAAAGCTGTATGACTTCTATCCTTTATCTCACCTGCAGTACGTATCCTCCTAAACAAGGTATTGGGAAGAAAGTTGGAGCTACAGCATCTTTAACCCCACATCTCTCAGGTACCATGGAAGGAGAGCTTCCCTGAGTGAGGGAATAACATGTGAAGAGCCGGCAAGAATATTGCCCAACAAGATGAGGAGCAGCAGAAGAGGTCTGTGGCTCCACTGTCAGCCCCAACACCACCTTTTTAAGAATATCATAATTTGATGTACATAATTCAGAGAAGTTACAAAATGCTACCAGCCCTGAACAAACATTTAGTTTAGGAACTCTTCTTGGTGAGACTGCAAATAAAGGACAGAGGTAACCATGGCCATAGCTGATGGCCACTCGACCACGGACAGAGAAGAGACCAGGACCAAAATGACAAAAAGGCCCCAAGATTCCAGGACACCATAATGCAATGGCTCAGCACTGATCTGCTATAGGCCTAGCACAATCTCCTATATTGAAGCAAGACAGCAAATCTAAGAGGCTTCTACGCGTCACTTCTTGGTGATGTTTCCAACCAGTTTGCTTTCCTGTCTGATAGCACTAATGCCCAAGAAAGCTACAGCACTCCTGAGCTGGGGTTTCATGCCAGGGCTGCACAGCTGATTAAACGACAGGAGCTAATTGGTTTGTCTCCTATATCCATTTGTACTGCCATTCACTGCTCTTTAAAAATGTAGATCAGGTTTGCCAAAGCAAACCTTTGGGGAGGTGTCCCCCTCCAGTGTCAAATTACACAATTTGACTGTAATATCTGGGCCTTCTTTGACCAAGAAAGTAAAAAAAATCAAAACAAATGAAAAACAGCCAAACAAACAAAAACCCAACAACAGACAACAGCAAGTTCAAAAGAGGAGGAACCAGACCCATTTGTCAGAGGACTGAATAATGATGCATTCTGCAATGTCAAATCCTTTAAAGTGTTCCTGGTTTCAGAAATATTTTTAAAAACCCAGTGAGCCTGGTGCTTTCCAGAGTTATCTGAATTCCTTCAAAAGCCTACTCAAGGTTAAAGAAGAAAATGATGTTATTCTAACTGAACAAAGCAGTACTTTCTTTTAAATTATTATTATTATTACAAGATTAGAAATACAGCTGTAAAGAAGAGCTAGAAAAACAGAAAGACTCAAGTTTAGAGTTTATTTTGTTAATTTCTTCCTCTTTTGTCACCTGAGATTTTTTCCAAGGTGTTTCTCCTTCAGAGAGGTGCTTCAAAGTGGCTCTCAAAACACCCTGTTTTTTCTCTGCAAATTTTTTCTCTGCAAAAAATTACTGCAGGGAACCCCATTTATTCTACAGCCTTGCTTTAGCAGCTTGAGGATATGTAGGGCAGTGATTTTTCTACCTAAGCTTACAATTTCTTTTAGGAAATCACAATATAGTAAGTGTATGGCTTCAGATCATTTCTGTGTACAAACAATTTCAGTTCAGTTTCAGCTATTGCAATTTCCCCAATAACAACTTCCCATGTTTATATCCATCTGAAATGTTAAAGCTCGCTGGGGAACAGTGTGGGTTCCTGATTACTTACCTGCTTGGTTGACCTGAACAACCTACTCAGGCTATTTTCAAAAGGCTGACTTCTCAGCAGCTAGAACACTGGGGGTTCGGTATTGCTTGTCTTTCCTTCCATGGCTTCCTAATCTTCCTGCCTGTTCCTTAGTGAAGATGTTAATTCAGAGCAGAGCTGGCAGCGGTCCCACTGCCACCCCAGGGGGTTCCTCCTAGCAGTATGCGGGCAGTCATTAATCTCTGACTATAGTCTGTCAGGCAGTCCAAGTCACTGGTCAGTCCCTCATTCAAGCCAAACAGGGATGTCGCATCATGCCAAGTCATGCCATAAAAAAACAGTAGAAGTAACTTAGGCTTTAAATCCCTAAGGGCAGCTACCCGTCAGACTGGCTGATCAGAAAACAGATACTAAAGTGTAAGGAATGGTACTGGGGTCTCTTGCTTGCACAGGAGTAAAACGGTTTAACAACCAAACAATGCAAGAACAAAAGAAGTGCTTCGGCCAAGGCTCAGCTTGAGCCATTTTAGGCACCTAACTCATCTGTCTAATTGAGGACCCCATTTAAGGAGGAGAATAATATACCACCTCAGCTGTCAGGAGGTGAGACAGCTACAGCCAAGGGTCATCTGGATCCTGGGGGGGATGAACCACTTTCTAAGAGCACCCCTCTATTTTCAGTGACTATGGGGATACTTGGGCATTTTGTGGCATGCAGGACAAATCTGGGGTGAATGTGTACTAATCAGAGTACTCTAGGCATTTGAATATGTTGGAAAAATTACTTGTGGTAAGCATAGGACATGCCCATAACCTTCAACGTACTACTGCAATGAGCCATGTGCTATGGAAAGACGCATCCGCTGTAAAAGGAATGCATGACAGTAAGAGGAAAAACGGGAAAGAGATGCAACTTAGAATAACAACAACAACAAAATTCCAATAAAATAGTATATCTCCCCTCAAGCTGAATTTTTTCCAAAGTCTATAGGGTTTCAAAAGCAAACCAGGTACTCCCGAAATGGGATTTTCTAGTGGCAAACCATTTCTGTAAAAACGTGTACATAGCTCTCCCAGGGATCAGGATGATTCAGTGCTGTTGGAAATATTTAGTAGTTATCTGCTGCGAGATGGAAATGTTTGGATTATTTAGACTTCTTACGAGTATGGATCATTACAAATTGCTTATTATGGAGCATATAAAATGAGGTGGTAACTGGATAACTTGACAACAAATTATTTTCACTATACAGAAGTGCAAGACAGTCTATATTGGAAAATGATAAATTAAACCATTCATGTGCCCTGCCTTGAATTCACTGTAGTCTCCCAAGGGGGAAAAAATCTAGGTTAAATAATGGGCAACTAAACAAAGACATATGTTCAATGTGCATCACAGGCAATGAAATCCTCTAACAATAGCTTTTCTCAAGCTGGAGCTGCCAGCTGAAACTGAGAAATGCAGACATTTCTTTTTCCCTGATAAATCCTCTATAAGATCCACTCTACTTAGGCACCAAGTTGGTAGCACCACAGGGTGCTGGAGGAAGCACTGCTTTGATTTCTATGCTGCCACGGATGGCGCTGGCAGTGCATTCCCATTCTGCACACCCCATGCTGTGAATCCAGCCATCCATCCCTGCTCTGCCAAGTGCCAGGTACTCACAGGTGAGAAAGCAGCTATCCAAGCACCTCTGCTAAAACCATCCAGACCACTTGTACACGCTACTCGCCTTTGTAAGGAAGGGTGCAGAGCTGACCCTTGGAGAAGGAGGTTTTTTTGCTGCCCAGGGACGCAGTACAGTATGATGACGCTTAAGGCAGATGCTGTCCAGATTGCTGGGGGAGCAACGGGAGAGGTGGCTCCTCCAAAACCAACCCGAGCTAATGGCAAGCCTCCTGACTTTTGTATCTCCACACCTTCTTGCTGGGTGTACCTCTGGGATGCCCATCCGGATGGAGGGTGGGCTCTGGAGGGGAGCAGTGTGAGGGGCAGGCTGGGCAGTGGAGGGACAGGGCGAGCCGGCCCAGAGATGCATGCATGGCTCTGGCCCGGCACTTCGTCTGTGCAGGAGGGGGGACGGCGGCAGCGGGTGAGCCAAGTCAGAGCATAGCCAAGTGAGAATGTTCTGGCAGCCCTTCCTGGCGGCCCAAGCAAAGTTATTTATCACTTTGTGCATTTTCCTTCTCATCTGTGTACAGCCGGCTCCAATGGCTCAGCTTGCGTTTTGCCTTCCAGAGCCAAGCCAGTCCCTTGGCTGTGCTTGGTCTTGGCTGTCCATTCACGCCTTCTGTCTCCTCCAGCTCTGCCTGGAGCAGTGCAGGATCTCAAATTAGGGGTAGGTGTCTATAGCCAAGGAAGAGATCGAAGCATCAGCCACCTACACCTATGGCAAAGTGCACATCTCTCCCTCGGATGGGTGAATGCTGCGCTGCTGTTTACTGTGGCTAAGAAAGCCGCGCACAGTTGTTTCTGCTGCTCCCAGGCAGCCTCTGCTGAGGAGCTCCAGTGCCTGCCAGTGGCTACGAGACATTTTCTTTCATTTATTTTAGGGATTGTGCCTTCGCACTGATTTTTTCCCAAATCGGTGGATGTAACAACAGCAAATTCACAGCATTTTTTTCCAGTTCTATGGACTTTTTTCCATACTGCTGGTGTATTTTGCCAGAATGTCTAACACAGCATCTAATTTGGGCTCGAAAATAATACCAGCTGCATTCAGATAAGGCTCACATTTGCTCTTGGTAAGGGCACACCACGCTCTTCTGAACACTGAACATTGCAAAAGCAGATCACTGCTAACTCTTGATCAATACTAAGTCTTGCACCATCAAAAGCCCAGGCTATAATCTGTCCTAGGTTTCAGGATGTTGCCAAAAGAGAGCACCCTTGAATTCAGCTGCCATTCCTCTCCTCCTCCCTGAGTCGCCATGCATCTGGGGCTGAGAGGTTCAGTGGCAAAGCCCTCTGAGTAAACAGCAAGACCCTGGTGGACTTTGTCAGGCTTTGGGAACCATTTTTCTACTGGATGCCACACTCTAGAAGTTGGCAGATAGTTCTCAGCTATGCAAGGCCATATCTTGACTACCTTCTAGCCATCCTGGTCCCAACAGGGAAAAACCTCTCATCATTTTTATCAGACACTTCTTATAAGTGAAGCTTATAAATCAGAAAAAAGCAGGGATGAAGGGGGCACCTGGTCTGAAGCAGATTCCCAGAAGCACGCTTGACAAGGTACATTGAACAGCAGCTTCCAATTGGAGGTGAGTAACGAGTGGTGTCCCCCAGGGGTCAGTGCTGGGACCGACCCTGTTCAACATCTTTGTCGGGGACATGGACAGTGGGATTGAGTGCGCCCTCAGCAAGTTTGCTGATGACACCAAGCTG